>CAUYLG010037157.1:0-38924 GCA_963573385.1 Cacajao melanocephalus | reverse complement strand
TTCTTAGTTTTCCTTTGGCGGACACCCCTTCCCCGCACAGCTGGACCTTCCCGGTTCAGCTGTGCTTACTGTGAAACTCTCAGTCCTCAGCGCTTCCAATTGCTGTTCTCCTTGTGGGGACGGGACCAGCCGAGCCGGAGTTGTCCCGTATACTCCACGCCGAGACGTGCCATGCTGGGGCGCCAGCAAAATAGCCGCGCCCGCCAAAAAAGTCGCGCTGGCGACCCGTGTGGCTCCTCCGCCAGGAATCTCCTAGTCTGTGGGCAACAAAAATTCGTCTGCAAGTGCGGCATCCACTCGCTCTCTGCGCTTTCACTGGGAGCTACAATCCTGAGCTGTTGTTAATCGGCCATCTTGGATCTCTCTCCCTATGATGGCTATTTTTATATGTCAATGTGGCTGGGCTGTAGGGCCCAGTTGTTTAGTCAAACAACAGTCCAGATGTTACTGTGACAGGGATTTTTTTTTAAGATAAAATTAACATTTATTATCAGTAGAGTTTGAGTTAAGCAGATCCCCCTCTATCATATGGGTGGGCCTCATTTAATCAGTTGAAGGCATTAAGAGCAAAGACTGAGGATTAAGATGGAACTGGTCTCAAGGCTGCAGCATAGAAACCTGCCCCAGTTTCCTCTGAGGATTTCAGACTTAAGAGTGCAGGATTTCTGCTGGCTGAGGATTTCTGCTGGCTTCCTCTGAGGATTTCAGACTTAAGAGGGCAACATTGACTCTTATGTGAATTCTAGCCTACTGGCCTGCCCTACAGATTTCAGACTTGCCAGCTCCCACAATCATGTGAACCAGTTCCTTCAAATAAGTCTCCCATATATATATGGAGAGAGAGAGAGAGAGAGTATTTTATATATATTACATATATAATATAATAGTATTATATATACTAGTTGTATATATAATACTATTGATTCTGTTTCACTGGAGAACCTTGACTGATAGGAGACTTTGGCTTGGAAGTTTAGGGAGTCTCCCTATTACATTAAAGTAGGTTACCTGCTGTAACAATGGGGTAAACAACCTCCAAATCTCAGTGGGTTAACACAGCAAAAATTTTATCTTCTACTTACATGATGGTCCAGTAAAGTCTGGGAAGGTTGGCCTGCTCCATGGTGATGAGGGAACTAGGTCTCCACCCAGTGATTTTACCCAGGATCCTTTACATCTGGCTGGCAAGTGAAAAGGGAAGTGAGTGAGTGTACAAATTCTCATGAGAGGTATCAGAGGCCAGGCCTGCAGGCAGCACGTGACTTTTTTCCATATTCCACTGTCCATGGCTCAGCCACATGGGTGCACCTAGCTGCAAGGACACTAGGACATGGAGTCTTCCTGGGGGAGTCCAGGAAGGAGAGGAGAAGCTCGTGTCCTGGAGCGCAATGGCTTTCTCTGACACACCCTTACACTGTCCACATGGCTGCAGACATGACCAGAAGAGCGGAAGGAAAAAACGAATCAACGTAATACATGAATGCTGCTTTTGAATCGGAACATACAGTCTTTCAATATGTCTATCATTTTTAATCTATAGATTTATAATTTTAATTTTTAGATGCACAATTCTAATCAAAATAACTACAGGATTATTGCCCTGGAAATCTTCAAAATTTTCTAAGATATTAACTTGGAAATGTAATGAAGCATGTGATCGGAGATCCCTCTGAGAAGGAAGAGCTGTTAGGGTGGGAAACCTGTTTCCATCAGATATCAGACAGGCTCATAAAATAATGCATTGCACCCGACATACCATTAATACCAACTAGTGACCTGGATAAATTAATAAGTGCATGCTCTTCTAGTGGTACTGCCATTTGGTACAACACTTTCAGAAAGCCCTGTGAGGATATATATATATATATATAACATTTAGCAAGCAGGAATTCTTTCCTACCCTTTGACCCAATAATATTGATCATATAACTCCATTTCAAGGAAGGAATTCAGCTTTTTAAGAAAAGCTATTCTATAAGGTTATGCTCATTGCATTATTAGTCTTAATAGGAAAAAAATTAGTGCTAAGTTTATAAATATCTAATAAATTATTTTTAATGAGGGCCTTATTTTTATTTACTTTTTTGTGACAAGGTCTCCCTCTGTTGCCCAGGCTAGAGTGTGGTGGCACAATCACGGCTCATTGCACCCTCCACCTCCCAGACTCAAGTGATCCTCCCACCTTAGCCTCACCAGTGGCTGAGACTATGGCCACCTACTATTTTAATTTTTTTTTTGTAGAGACTAGGGTCTTGTTATATTGCCTAGGCTGGTCTTGAACTCCTAGCCTCAAGTGATCCTGCTGCCTTAGCCTCCCAACGGGTTGAGATTATAGGCATGAGCCATACTGCACCGGCCAGGGCCGTCTTCTTATAAATACCCAATGCCTTGCTAGAAACTGAAAGAGTAAGAATTGAAAAATAGAATTTTGTTTTAAATTGACAAAGAAAAGCTGACGCAGAGCATGGCCACAATTAAGTGTCTGCTCAGCATGGTGGAATCATATCCTTTTTGTAGATATAAAGGTAAGTTTTTTTTTCTCCCCCGAAAAAGTACATTATGGTGATTCTTAGGACTATTTTCCTAACCCTAAAAAGCCTTAATCCTACTTGCCTTTGGAGCTTCTCCTGGGACAACAGAAAAAAAAAAGATAAAAAAAAATTAAGCCTCACTAATGTTTGCCGCTGGCAAACAGAGGTGCCCCAGGAAGGAGACCTTGATGATTTTATAAATATACATAATGATTTGTGTGCGGAGATGTCTCTCCCAGGGAACGAATGGCCTGGCTGCTACTTGTAAGTCAGGGACATCTTTGTAGCTCTGCCATTTGTTCCAAAATGTGTCAGAGGGATGCCTGGGCCCCCCAGCTGGGAGTGGAAAGGCACTCTAGGCCCCATTCTGCCTTTCTTCTGATTTCTTGATTGAGGAGAGCCGGTGTACAGTAGGTGGGGTTGGAGGAGGATTCCCATTGCGTTTGGACACACCCTTGGCTTACAGGATGTCAGGATCCACTGGGTGGCGCTACATGAGCAAAAGGATATGGGGGCGGTGAGAGCCCACCTGAGGTCTTTGTTTTGCTCATCAGTGCAAGTCTTCCCAAGAGGAATCTATCCTCCCTTCAGCTCTTCCCCTCCTGAGCCACCACAGACTCTTTGAGAAGTCCACACAACAGCCTGGCTATCAAATGTGCACATATTTATATATTTAAAAGGACTCTCTGTAGAAGACACAGTGGGAACAGATTTACCAAGAAAAATGGCACTAGAGACAGAAATCATAACAGCAAACACAATAATTACAGGATTGCCAAAGACACAATAACTCTTTCCCAGTGCCTCCCACTGTCCTGGCCAGACTCCCTGATTCCTGGCCCCGGGCCTGTGCCCATGACTACTGTGGTCCCTGTAGTAAGTGCCGGGCCTGCTCCCTGGTGGCTCCAAGGGCCTCGCCTGAAGTCCTGGGCACACCCCCTTCACCATGGTGGTGGAAGATTTAAATAAACACAGGCTAGGGGAAAAGGGAGGGAAATAAGAAGCCTGTGTTCTCATGTGGCACAACAAGGCTACTTGTGGCTCCAGGACAGGGAGCTCCCCTTCCAGCTGTCCCAAACATTTTCTCTTCCAAGAAAGCACTTTACAAATGAGACCTCGGACAACAGGCACAGTTTTGAGTCACCAACCACACAGCAGGCCAGAGGTTTGCGAAAGTCCCTCTGTGCTGGGTTGAGGCAGGCGGCAACTGGGAGGCTGGAACAAGATGTTCCTGTGGTCTCCAGGTGTGATCCAGATGCTGCTTTTCCTCCTCTTCTCAAGAGACTGCTGTCGTGGGTGGTGGGTTCTTGCTGCCCGGCCAGCCAGGAGTCCACGTGGATTTCTTAGATTTGCCAGGCTAGCTGTGCCTTCTTTGTACTCTCACTTCTTTCCTATTCCTGATTGCTTTCTCTCCTTAGATAGTATTTTTATTTATTGAGCATTTACTATGTACACAATGCTGTGCTAGACATACAGGAGGCTGCAAAGAGGTAAAAGGCACCCTTTTGCCCTCCAGGGAGCTGAGAGCTTGGTATTGGAGACTGTCACTTAGGCTAAGAGTAATCATTGGTTCCAGAGCTTCTGTCACAGATCAGTGGTACGACCTTGGGCAAGGCACTGAATATTTTTTGAGTTCAGTTTCCTGGTCTATAAAATTGGAAGCCATACAAGGTTGTCCCACCCTTTTCTAAACTCTGTTGTGTTTTTTTCCTTAGATACAGGGTCTTGCTATGTTGCCCAGGCTGGATTTGAACTGGGCTCAAGCAATCCTCTTGCCTCAGCCTCCTTAATAGCTGGGACTATATAAGTGTGCCACCACACTTGGTTAATTAAATTTTTTTTGGTAATAGAGGTTTTTTTGGGGGGTGGGGCCTCACTGTGTTGCCCAGGCTGGTCTTAAACTCCTGGTTTCAAGCAGTTCTCCCAACTCAGTCTCCCAAAGATCTGGGACTACAGGTGCCATCAGGTCTGGCCTTTGTTGAATTTTGATGGTAACTGTCAAATAAATAGTTTGTTCACTTGGTGAGGAAAGGCAGCATTGCAGTGTTCCTAGAGAAGGCTTTGTGGAAGAGATGGGACTTAAGTCCTAAAGGATGCATAGGGAATATTGTAAAGAAACTAACATACAAATCTAAGAGACTAGACGTGATTGGGAGGAGGAAGTGATGAGGAATTCCTGCGTTAGGAGGAATGCAGGAGGAATTAAAAGGAAGAGGCAGATATTGTGAAAGATAAGTCTTAGATATGGGGAAATGTGAGAAAAAGTCATACCAAGTGGTTTCTTGATTTTAAGCACAAATACTCTGAATAATCATTGACGAACTGGAAGACAAAAAAGGTGTTGGTTTAATGGGGCAGATGCTGTCAAGTTTCAGATAGTTGAATTTGAGACAGGAATAGGACATCCCTTGCAAATGTGCAGTGTGTGGTCAAAAGCGTATAGTCAACCTTTGGGAGAAAGAGCATGAATGACCTGTAAAGATTGGAGAGTTTGCTGGGTTAGCAGCTCATGCTGAAGTGATGAGACTGGATGAGAGTTTTGACAAAATATGACAAACAGTAAGAGTAGAAAGTTAAGGGCATAGATTTAGAAAGGAGTAAAGCTAGGAGGAGGAGGAGGGAACAGGATTTCCAGGCAGGTGGGGAAGGATTCGGAATGACCAAAAAGTGGAGAACTGAGGAAATGCAGCTGGGTTTGGCAAACACGATCACCGGTGCATTTTCCTGATTTTGTTACTAGTTTTTCCTCTGTCCTGTGGAAGGTTCTGACAGGCATTCAGGGAAGTTTGGTGGAATTTGTCTCTCTAAGAGTCTTTTTGTTTTTCATTTATTTTTAGAGAAAACCTGGAGGAAATTGAGTTGGAGTGTGGAAAACTCTTATTTTGCCACATGACTGCCAGATTTATAGTCAATTTAGTGTAGTGACTGTTTCATTCACTCAATATTAATATCTAAGTTGAAATGGAAACACACACAGTGTCTTAACTTTTTGGGAGAGGGGATGTCATAGGCCACTTTGGGTATCTGAATAGACTATGACTCTTCTCCCCAGAAAATACACACACACACACACACACACACACACACACACACAGACACACAATAGCATTACACATTTAGGAACAGGTTTCCAAAAGGCCCTGTGGGGCCATGTACTTCAGTAAAGAGCTCTTAAATAGGGTCCCAGCTCCCTACAATATATAACCTCTCTGTGTCCATTTTCCTCACTTGTAAAATGAAGAGAGTCCTGAGGACAAAGAAGATAAATGAACTTCTACAAATAAAGTGCTTAGAAGAGAACATGGCACATGGTAGGTACTCAATCATCTATTATCTTATGGTTGTTACATTATCAGATGACATTTCCTCCACTAAATGGCTGTTTTCTGAACAAAACCTTTTTTCTCTGAATTATTCACTCACTCACTCATTTCCTTTCTCCCTCACCTTCTATTAATTTGTTCTAGGATCTAGGGAATCAGAGAAGACTAAAGCTCGAATCCTCATCATCAAGAAACTCTCATCTTCACGATACATAAACAGATGATTACTTTCCCCCACAGCTTTCAAGTAAGACAAGCACAAAGAAAGAAATTTAGAACAGAAGACTGTTTCTGTTGGTACGATCTTAGATGAAAATGTGTGTCATGTATTATATGCACTGAGATCTTATGTGTTTGGAATCCACTAATTCGGGGTTAATGGGAATGGGATTTAATTTTAGTTAAATTGAATAGTAACATGACTTTTAATTATTCTTGAAAATGGGATTTATTAAACAAAATAATAATGCAAAGACCCAAGGGGACTGTCTGTTAAGTACTCTGGTAAGACTCCAATTTTACTTCTGTTGCAACATTCTGAAGCTTATTGTTGCCATTTGCTTAAATTAGACTGTGAGCTACCAGAAGATGGGGAGTGTATCTAATTCATTTTTGTGTCTAATGCAAATTAAATGGAGGTATAATTGTATTTAAGGGGACAAAGAGTTTTTTCATTCATTCTTTAAACCATTTTGGAAGAACGCGTTTACATAGAACGAATTCAGGCACAATTACCAATGATTATCTATTCACTAAGATGCCTAATGGCCAAACTCATGCATGTAATCCCAGCACTTTGGAAGGCCAAGGTGGGAGGATGAACCTCAGGTTCGAGACCAGCCTGGGCAATATAGTGATACCTCATCTCTCCAAAAAATAAAATAAAATGAAATAGGTTGGGTGTGGTGGTTTATGCCAGTAGTTCCAGCTACTTGGGAGGCTGAGGTGGGAGAATTGCTTGAACCCGAGAGGTTGAAGCTGCAGTAATCCCTCAGTGCACCACGGCACACCAGCCTGGGTGACAGAATGACACCCCGGGTGACAGAATGAGACCCTGTCTCAAAAAACAACAACAACAAAAGAGGCTTACCTGGCAAACTCTTTGCTAATCTAAGATTTGCATTGTTCTAGAAAGTATTCAGATAGCTTTAAACATATTGAATAATACATAAGTTTCACTAAGTTAGAATCACTTCACCTATTAGATTAGCATGATGTTAACATTTCCTTTTTTTTGAGACTGGCCTCTCTCTGTCACCCAGACTGGAGTGCAGTGGTGCGATTTCCGCCCACCACAACCTCCGCCTATCAGGCCCACAAGATTCTCTTGCATCAGCCTCCCAAGTAGCTGGGATTACAGGTGTGTGCCACATGCCTGGTTAATTTTTGTATTTTTAATAGAGACGGGGTTTCACCATGTTGGTCAGGCTGGTCTCAAGCTCCTGACCTTAAATGATCCACCCACCTCGGCCTCTCAAAGTGCTGGAATTACAGGCATGAGCCACTGCGCCAGGCCAACATTTACTTTTTAAGAAAAGCTTTTATCTTAGAAGAAGAAATATGGGGGCGGAAAAAGCCTAATAATTAACCTTTGGTGTCTCAGCGTTTAAAGGGGGCTTCATTAGACTTTGTTTTAACAAAAAATTCCTTTGAAATAGTTTTATGTACCACTTGAGTCCCATTATGTATTTTTTACATTAGGGCAGAACAAGCTTCTGAGTATAAAATCAAACTAGGATTTGCTCCTGAACAATGTGAAGAGAAAAGCAGATGGTTTTTTTTTTTTTCATGATTGTCTCTGGGTTTATGAGAACAATGTACTTTTGAGTCAAAGCATTTTTCATAAGCACTGAAGACGAGGTGCTGCATTCTATTGAATAAGGTAGAGCATGGGACAAAACCGAAAGCAGACTGGATTTGAAGGACACCGAGGGTCCAAGCCCATCTTCTGACGCCTCCTTAACATTCCACCCAGACACATCTGTTTACAGTTCTCCAAACCCCTGTGCTTTTCAGCCTGCTACCCTTACCTGTCACAGCCCACCGAACTTCTCCCTAACCCCACTATTTAACGTTCAGTAAAGATCTTGTCACCCTTTGGGAATTATTCCTATCCCTCCCCAGGTCTCATTTGGAAATGACTCCCCTCCTCATATTTCTTTTTAAATGAATGGTTATGAGTGATGACTCCATGCTAGTCACGCTGTTAAGTGCTTACCAGCCATTGTCATCATAACTCTGTGAAGTAGGTAATGCCATTAGCCCCATTTTACAGGTAGAGAAACAGGTTTTGAATGGCTAATGAATTTTCTCAAGAAGCTAGAAAACAGCAGAGCCAGGATGCTAACCTATTTCCACCTGATTCCAAAACCTGTGTTCTCACCTCTCATGTGATGCTGATTTTTCTGACTCCTTATAGTATTCTTTTATTTCACTCCTTTGTTACTTAATAGGCATCCTTTTTATTAAATAAAGTTTTAGTATTTTTAGTTTTTCTTCTGCATTTTTCTCTGATTTTCAGTTGGACTGTGAAGTCCTTTGAGGGTAAAGAATCACATCTCCTTAGGTATTTTTTGTTGGTTTTTAGCAGTGTCTTTTGGACAGTTGATACTTCGTAAGTGCTTAAGTGCTTAGAACCAAATGGATCTCCCAAATCTTTTTTTTTTTTGGAGACAGAGTGTCTCTCTGTTCTGCAGGCTGGAGTGCAGCGGCACAATCTCGGCTCACTGCAACCCCTGCCTCCTGGGTTGAAGCAATTCTCCTGCTTCAGCCACCCGAGTAGCTGGGACTACAAGTGTGCACACCATGCCAGCTGAGTTTAGTATTTTTGTAGAGATAGGGTTTCACCATGTTGGCCAGGCTGGCCTTGAACTCCTGGGCTCAAGTGATCCACCTGTCTTGACCTCCCAAGGCATTGGGATTACAGGTGTGAGCCACCACGCCTGGCTGGATTTCCTGAATCTTGAAGGTCAGACTTAGCCCACAATTTGGTTTTCTCTCCTCAGATTATTTACTGAAGGTTTATGTCCTTCCACAAATTCATATGTTGAAGCCCTATTACCTAATGTGATGGTATTTGGAGATGAAGCTTTGGGAGGTAATTAGGGTTAGATGAGGTCATGAAGGCAAGTTTCCCATGATGGGATTAGGGTATCTGTATGAAGAGGAAGCAGGAGAGAGATTTCTCTCTGCTGTGTGAGGACACAGTGAGAAGGTAGCCATCTGCAAACAAGGAAGAGTTCCTTACCAGGAGCCATATGGAGCAGTATCCTGATCTTGGACTTCTCAGCCTCCATAACTGGAGTACTATGGTAGGCTGGCAGTACTCAGATGTTCATCTGAGGATGGGCTGCATTGAGACAAGGAGAAACTTAAGACTTAACATTATTGTAATGATGGATAAATGATTGAGCCCTTGCTAGGCACTGTTCCTGGTTCACCTGCATTATCTTATTTGATTCCTTGATGAAACTTATGAAAGAAGCACATATGAAAGAATATCACACACCAGGGCCTGTCGGGGGGTGGGTGACAAGGGGAAGGAGAGCATTAGGACAAATACCTAATGCATTCGGGGCTTAAAACCTAGATGATTGGTTGATAGGTGCAGCAAACCACCATGGCACATGTATACCTATGTAACAAGTATGCACATTCAGCATATGTATCCCAGAACTTAAAGTAAAATAAAAAACAAAACAAAACAAAAAGTGAAAAAGAGGCTGGGCGTGGTGGCTCACGACTATAATCCCAACATTTTGGGAGGCCAAGGTGGGTGGATCACCTGAAGTCAGGAGTTCGAGACCAGCCTGGCCAACATGGTGAAACCCCGTCTCTACTAAAAATATACAAAAAATTAGCTGCGAATGGTGGTGGGTGCTGGTAATCCGAGCGACTCAGGAGGCTGAGGCAGGAGAATCGCTTGAACCCAGGAAGTGGAGGTTGCAGTGAGCCGAGATGGTGCTATGGCTCTCCAGCCTGGGTAGCAAGAGGGAGACTCCATCTCAAAAAAAAAAAAAAGCATGTTGAAGAACTCCCATTTTACAGGTAAGAAAATCGAGGCAGGGAGAGCATAAATGAGGTGCTGAGGGTCATAGACAATAAATGGCAGGACCAGGAATTGCATCCACCCAGACTGGGTATATGTAAGTGAGAAAATAAGTGTCTGTTGTTAGAGCCACCCAGTCTATGGTATTTTGTGATAACAGCTGGAGCAGAGTAAGATACAGAAGTGCATTAAACATGAGGTCCTTAGAAAATTCATGGAGTGTCAGGGTGAAAGGAAAACATCAAAGGGGTGCCTCGGGAGAGAAAGGCTTTGGACGCCCCCACCGTAGGCACGGCCCCTACACGGTGGGTCTGCATTGTGAGCAGTCTCAGTGCGGCTGCCAGAAAAAATACAAATGTGATATCTAACACTGACAAGCAATTAAAGTCTCTACTTCAGTCTTAAATAATCAGAAAGGGGAATCGCAGTGCATTCTCCTCACTGGTGCATTTCTTTCAAAGTCCTATTGATCAGAGTAGGGCGGCAGCATCTCAAAACTTCCTGCCCACAGACTCATGCACACCTCTGCTGGTTCTTCTTGTGTCCCCAGCCTCCTTGTCTCAGTACAGTCCATCTTCAGCTGGACATCTGAGGACTGCTAGCCTAGTGTGTGAACACAGCATCTTATCTTCCTTAGAAGGTGGGAAGTTGTAATTCTAGCACAGAGAAACTACTCTGGAAATTGTAGTGGAAGCAGTTGAGGAAGACTGGGGAGGTGATTAAGTTTTCAGGCACTCTGATGAGTTGAAGGTTGTATGGGTCTCCTATACCAGCTGTGAAAAAGGACATAGGAGCAACGTAGTATGCTGTAGTGGCAGGGGGATGAGAAGTGACAGGAGAGTGTTGCAAGACTTAACATTATGGTAACAATGGATAAAACGATTGAGCACTTGCTAGGCACTCTTCCTGGTCTACCTGCACCACCTCATTTGATTCCTTCATGAAACTTATAATCAAAGCACTTTGAAGATCTCCCATTTTGCAGATAAGAAAATTGAGGCAGGGAGAGCATAAATGATGTGCCCAAGGTTATAGACAATAAATGGCAGAACCAGGAGTTGAGTCCACACAGACTGTGGATGTGTGCTTTTAGCCAATCCTCTCTATAGCTTAGGGTGGGGGGTGACATGACACTGACTGCTGGAACTGCTCCCCATCCCACCTTAAGCAGGGGCCAAAGTGGAAGAGTTGCCAATTACTGGTGATTCACTGTTTTCTAGGGATAGCTATTTTGGAAGCAGTAATTTTTGAGTCACAAAAAATATCCATTTGGCACTGAATTGCCAGGTGCATTTATATAGGGGGTAAATGTAATTTCAAGTGCAAAGGTGGCATAAGAGAAGGTAGTATGACAAAACTGAAAAGAAGCTGGGTGTGGTGCCTCATGCCTGTAATCTCAGCATTTTGGGAGGTCAAGGCGGGAGGATCACTTGAGACCAGGAGTTCAAGACCAGCCTGGGCAGCATAGCAAGAGTGAGACCTTGTCTCTACCAAAACACAAAAAATAAAAGCTGGACAGGGTGTCATGTGCCTGTAGGCCTAGACACTTGGGAGGCTGTGGTGGGAGGACCACTTGAGTCTGGAAGTCCAGGATGTAGTGAGCCATGATTGCATGACTGCACTCCAGCCTGGGTGACAAAAAAAAAAAAAAAAGGAAAGAAATCCCAACATGAATTTTTATGAAGCCAGGATGGGCTGGGTTATAGTACAATTACAAATAACCCCCAATCTCTATAGCTTAACAGGATACACTCTATTTCCTATGCTATATGTGTAGTGCAGGCCAGAAAGGCATTCTACAGTCACTTAGGTTTCAGAATGACAGAGCTCTATGTTGATAAGTATAGTCGTCCCTCAATATCTTCCAGGGATTAGTTCCAGGATGCCCACAGGATACTAAAATCTGCAGATTCTCAAGTCCCTTATATGAAATGGCATAGTATTTGCATATGACTTACATGCATCCTCCCATATACTTTAAATCATCTCTAGATTACTTATAATACCTAGTACAATGTAACTGCTATGTAAATAGTTGTTATTCCTAATTGTTTAGGGAGTAATGACAAGAAAAAATGTCAGTGTATGTTCAATACAGACAGAACCATCTATTTTTTATTTTTGATATTTTCAAGCCAATACTGTTTGAACCTGTGGATGCAGAATCTGCAGATAAGGAGGGCAGGCCAACTGTACTTACGATATCACAGCAACAGGGAAATACAGAGAGGTGAATCTTTTTTTTTTTTTTTTGAGACAGAGTCTCACTCTGTCACCAGGTGCCAGGCTGGAGTGCAGTGGCGGAATCTCAGCTCACTGCAACCTCTGCCTCCCTGGTTCTAGCAATTCTCCTGCCTCAGCCTCCCGAGTAGCTGGGACTATAGGCGCACGCCACCATGCCCAGCTAATTTTTGTATTTTTAGTAGAGACAGGGTTTCACCATGTTGACCAGGATGGTCTTGAGCTCTTGACCTTATGATCCGCCCGCCTCGGCCTCCCAAAGTGCTGGGATTACAGGCTTGAGCCACCGTGCCTGGCTCCAGAGAGGTGAATCTTGTAGCAGCACTTGAAGCTTCCCCTTGGAAGTGATTCACATCACTTCTGTTGACAATTCACTGGACAACGCGAGTCAGATGGCCAAGCCTCATTTCCAGAGGGGAGAGAAGTACAGTCATCTGTCTGCAAGGAGAGGAATGAGAAACAGTTGATGAACAGAACCTACGCTACTCCAGTGCCTGAACGAGCTAAAGCGGAGTGTAGATCCTGATTCAGTGGGGGCATGGCGATGAACTTAACATAATGCAGTTTGCAAACACAGCTGAGAGACACAGACAGAACTATCACATGCTTTCCCCACCAAGACTCAACTCATTCCAGTTGAGGAAGGCAGAGCATGCACTGAGAAGATGCCCAGAGAAACATCATCATTTACAAAAATTGTCATTACAAAGTATTTCCTACTCTTCAGATTATGTGAACCAAGAGCAGTTATGTGATTGCGTGGTATGCTGGAAACAAACTCTCTCTGTGTTTCTGTCCAGACTTGGCATAACCAAGCTTCAGGACCATTTTCATCTCCAAAAAAAATTCTACACGCAAGAATTCTTATTCTCAATCCACAGTTCATAAAGTTTTATCAAGTGTCAACATTAAGACCCAATTTACTTATTTCCTCTGAAGTATCATTGTGTGTGTGTGTGCGCAAGTGTGTGTGTGTAACTTCATAATTTGCATTAAGAGCCCTCTTTAGATTGATAAAAATCCTGTGTTTTCTATTTGATTAATGAGTGCTCTTTCAATTATGCTTCTTTACAATTGGAAACAAGTTACTTTAGGCAGTTTTAAGAAGTTAACAGATTTGAATCTTTTTTTGTTTGTTTGTTTTGAGACAGAGTCTCACTCACTCTGTTGCCCAGATTGGAGTGCAGTGGCGTGATCTTGGTTCACTGCAACCACTACCTCCCAGGTTTAAGTAATTCTCCTGCTTCAGCCTCCCAAGTAGCTGGGACTACAGGTGTGCCCAGTTAATTTTTGTATTATTAGTAGAGACAGGGTTGTACCATGTTGGCCAGGCTGGTCTCAAACACCTGACCTCAAATGATCCACTCGCCTTGACCTCCCAAAGTGCTGGGATTATAGGTGTGAGCCACCACACCCAGCCACAGATAAGAATTCTTTCCCTTCTCCCTTCTTTTTCCTCTCCTTCTTCTCCTCACCTCTCCCCTCACCTCCCTCATCTTCTCTCTTCATCTTCTTTCCTTTATCTTCCTTCCTTGCCTCTCCTTACTTCCCTTCTTCTTCTTCTCTTTCTCTCCCTCTCCCTTCCTGTCTATCATCTTTTTCTCAGTTTCACACCCACCCTCCACCTGACCAACTCCGACTTATTCCTAAGGTCAAAGCTTAATGTCATTTCCTTGGGGAACTCTTTTCTGTTCCTTTGTACCTGTCTATGTCTCTGGTGTGAACTCCTGTGGTATTCAGCACTTTCTCTTCAGAGCTCTAGTGAAAATGCATGTCTAGGAGTATTTGTGGAATTATCTGTTTAATGTCTTTTCCTCCAGTAAAACTTCAGGCTCTGTGGAAGCAGGTGCCAGCACCCCCGTGGTCATGACTGTGGCTGCAGGTCCTAATGCAACACGTCGGCCATGACAGGTGCACAATGAAGACTTCGATATTGATTTAGTCAGCAATGCTCTTACTTTTCCTCATCCTATGTTTGGGTGACTTGGTAGCTGTTTCTGGGGTTGAGGGGTGCAAGCCGACTCAGGTGGGAAGAAACTGTAAGCAGAGAACCCCTGTAAAAATGAGAACAGCAGCAACAAAAATACCTGCTCAACACCTTTCTGCTCTCTCTCAGTGCTGATGTTTTGTGGATAGTGGTCAAGTGCCATTTTCAGCCAATAGAAGCTTATTGCTCTTAAACTCTGAAGTTTAAAAGTGGTACTGACAGAGTGGTAAATGAGAGGAAAAGAGGGAGAAAACCCCATTTTTTCCACCAGTTACGTAAGGTCCTTTTCTGCTTGCCAGCATGTCTGATATGATAGACTGAAAGTACCATTTTCTTGGTAAAACAAACACAGACTTCTTTTTAAAAACACCTTTTGATACTTTATGAGTAGGGCTGGCGTATGTAACCGATCAAGACCAACATATGGCTTATTATGACATTTAGCTGATTAAAATAGTCTAGACATAAACTTGAGATTTCAGAAATGTTTAAGTAAGAAATACATTTGAATGTACAGTAGATGTGTACTTAGTCCTAGGCCACCTGTATCCCTACAGGAATTATGGAGCAGGAAGTACTTTTGACTCAAGAAGTGTGTCTGAAAATTAAGGTTGTAAATTAACCGCAGCTTGTCTATTAGATTATTCCAGCCATAAAGGACTCAGTATGTTTCAAAATGCTTGTGATTTTCAGTACATTTCTGTGGGTCGATTTAATAAAGAGTGATGCTGGGAATGCCTTTGGCTTGAAAATCTGCACAAGCACGTTTTTAGAAAATCCCAGAGAATAAATAGTAGCTGCTAGTTAGGCTGTGGTAAAACACACCTGTGGCTAATGGAAAAGGAAAAGCTTGAGCCGCCCCTTGGCTCCGGCTTCTGGGTCTGCACCAGGGGCACCGCTGTGGCTTCAAGGGCAGTGTCCGGCCTCCGCCCCAGGGCCAGGAGGGCCAAGGCCCCTGTCCTGCCTCTGAGCCTTCGGTATGGCAGTTATTTCTTCTGGCTTTGTTTTTGTGGTCGGTAACTCATGAATAATGAGGTCTAATTAACACACGGGGCAGCTGTGAGGATTAATCGGCTAACACTGGGGGCCACGCACTTTGAATTGGCGCATATTATGAGTAGTCGTTAGGGCAATCCTGAGGCGCAGTGGAGGTTGCAAATTTTGATTCGTTTTTCTGTCAATTTGATTTTTCTGTGTAGGTAGGAGGTGGGCGAGGTCAGAAAAAGATGTAGGAGTGGGTCGGGGGTCTCTGGCTTTTGAGAGAAACAGAGAGAGAGACTGAAGAAGAAGAAAGATTGATGAAGAGAAGGAGGAGGGAGGGAAGGAGGGAAAAAGAAGAGAAGAGAAGAGAGAGCAAGAGAGTGGACACTGCTGAGACTCCAGAGGCCTACCTCCCAGGTGGTGTGTACGTTGGGGAAATACTGGAATTGACTGGGGCGGGACAGGAGTAGAACAGAATGTGGTTTTTTCCCCTTTCTCCTGCAGCCAAATGATTGAACTGGCAGGAAGACATGGAGCACATGGTGACCTGAGCCAATTTGCCTTATTGTTTTGCCAAGGTTTTAATTCTGTGTTTGTGAACAGTGTGTGAACTGTGTTAACCTTTTCCTTTCTGAAGCATTTAGTGCATGGCAGTCAGGAGAATTCGGCTCTTCTCGCAGTTTGATTTACAGTGTGACTCTAAGTGGGGCACCTCCTTTATCTCACTGGTTTCTCCCAGTTGAAAAATGAGGAGGATGAGATGAGCCTGGGTGTATGTGTTAGCTTTTGCTGCATGACAAACCACCCCAAAACTTTGTGGTTCAAAACAGCAAACATTTATTTAGCTCACCATTCTGTGGCTTGGCATTTAGGACTAGACGCCTCTGAGTGGTTTTGCTTACCTCAGAGGGGCTCACTTATGTGTCTTTGGTCAGCTGGTTTATGATGGCCATGTCTGGATGATGGGGATAACTGGGACCTTTCTTCACCAGCTTGCTCATTCTCTAGCAGACTAACCGAGGATGACTCACGTGCTGGTCAAAGGTTCTAGAAAAGTGAAAGATGCAAAGTCTCTGGTGGTCTAGGCTCAGAAAGGCACGATGAAGTCATGGACCAGCCAAGATTGGAGGTGGGGTGGAAAATGTACTACTCTTCTTCATGGGAGCAGCTGCAGAGTACTCTGGCCAGTGCTTTCTTCAAATGACCTCTTCTAGGTACCTTTCAGTCCTAACAGACAATGAACACAAATTACAATGAATAGGAGAACAGCATCTGTTGAGGGGGTTCAGCGTTGAGGATCTGAGGTTACAAGTCCTGGCTGTTGTTTTGAATTTATTATGTGGCTTTAAATAAGCTTTTCAACCTTTTTGTTGATTTTTCACTACTAGGCTTCTTCTGCTCATCCATTACTAAGAAAACAATCATATAGTTGACGAATTTGATAGAAAGGTTAACCTATGCACAAAGCATGATGAATAAGAGGCATTTGATAAATAATTATTGAATGCAAACATGGATACATATATTAATACATTCTCAGGTCTTTGAAAGTTTTTTGGCAACACGAATTTTTCCTCACTGTAAAAATTTAGCAAAAGAATACATATCAAGAGGTGAAAATAGACATCGGCTTTTACCACTGGTAATAACATATAACTTAATATTTTGATGTAGGTCTATCAAGAAGTTTTTTGGATGTCTATATGTGTGTCTGCTACAAACATGAGATCGTAATGTAAGATACTTTTATGATCTGTCCTCTCATTAGAATAAATATACACACACTGTTTCATTTTGGATGGCTGCACAGTATGCTAGTGCATACAACCACGATTCACTGCGCGCATCTTCTATTGTTGGGCATTTAAAGACTTTCTGGTTTCTAAAGATTGTTTCAAAAAGACAGAACATTTTAGTGCTAAATTCTCTGAAAACCCTCTTAAATATTTCTTTAGGATATAGTTCTAGAAGAAGTGCTGCTATGTTAAAAGGTAGGCGTATATTAAAGACTTTTGATTCATTCTAACAAATCTCAAGAGAAGTTCCACCGTTTGCTCGCACATTACCTATTGATAAGAATGCCCACATTCTTTGGTCTCCCATGTTCAACACAAATTTATAAATGGTTCTGAATCCCTCTGCGATGACTATAGATCTCATCAGGGGTTATAAACCTTTCAAAATAAACACATTGCAGATCTGGAAAGAATCTCGAAGGTCATTAAGTCTAACCCCATAGGCAAAGCTCGAATGCTAGCACCTTCTCACTGCATTCCCTTAGAAGTATTGAGTTTAAAGAAACACAACAGACCTAGCATTAAGGTGTATCTGACAAATATCAGTCCCACTTAAAGCTGTTGAGTGTGATTGAGTTTCTGCTCTTTCTACGAGAAGGGAAGGAGGGAGAGCAGATTTCCAAATGGCCCTCGTTTCCATAAAGGAGCAAAACAACTCCTTGTGCGGCTCAGTTGCTCATGTCTCTCAACACTGCACGCTAAAACCATCAGCAAAAACTGCTCAGCGCTGGGGTTTTGAGAGAAACTACCAATGTAGACTAGAACATTCTTCTATCAGAAGAAAAAATGCTGAAAGATAAATTAAAAACACCTGGAACAAGCATTAAAAATAGATAAATTGCATCATCATTTTTCTGCCATTCTTTACAAAGTTTAGAATCTAAGACAACTAGCACTTTTTAATTTCCTTCAGTGTTGAGTTACAATCTTTGTCTTTTGGTTAGCATCAAGTCCAAATTCAGAAAGAGGATTCGTTAAACATACCAACAAATAAGCATATAACCATCCTTCAGGCTTACTTTTTCCTGGACCCTACTCCTTCTTTCAAAGGGAAGATAGATTCCAAACTGGTGGTTGTGCCTGTTCACACTCCTATCAATAGATGAGATTGCCAATTTCCTGATCAAATGCAGGTGATAGGCTAACACTTGACAATTGCTCATTACCTCCAATAACCAAAGACTTTTTACGGGACCAGGTTTTGTCTGATGACTCCTTCTTTTCTTATAATAAATCCCCCCTTCTCTCCCCCTCCCCTCCCCCTTTCCTCCTCTCCCATCCCCTTTCCTCCTCTCCCATTCCCCTCCCTCCTTTCATCCCCTCCCCCCTCTCCTTTCGTCCCCTCCCCCCCTTCCCCTCCCCTCCCCTCCCCTCCTCTCCTCTCTTCTTTTTGAGACAGGGTCTCACTCTGCTGTCCAGGCTGGAGTGCAATGACGATGTCTGTTCACTGAAGCCTCCACATCCTGGGCTGAAACAATTCTCCTGCCTCAGCCTCCCAAGTAGCTGGGACTACAGGTGTGTGTCACCACACCTGGCCACTTTTTTGTGTATATAGAGATGGGGCTTCACCATGTTGCCCAGGCTAGTCTCAAGCTCCTGGTCTCAAGCAATCCTCCTGACTTAGACTCCCAAAGTGTTGTGATTGCAGGGGTGAGCTACTGCACCCGGCCACGATAAGTTAGAAATACTGGAAGATTCTAATTCAATATATTTTCCTGATGGATCCATCTCTCTAGACACACAAAAGTAGATCCAAACTGTGGCCCAAGGACATGGCTTAGGCTCAAGCTAAGCACTGGGATGCACACTTTTTGGAAAACACAACATTTAACAAATTCCCAGGGTTTTGCTCCCACTTCTATTTTCCCCAGAAATCCCCAACAGCATTCGCCTAGGGGATTTTTTTAGTCTCCTTATAAAATTTACTGGGCATGGAGATCTGAATTACCTAGAACAGCCACCAGCTTTGTGAATAGTCTGCCCATTTTTCTTCTACCATTTGCAATGCATTTTTTTTAGAGAAGATATAAGCAAAGCCATAACCCAGAGTTTCATGTTTCCTGGCACCTGTTGACACTGTTTCTCCCACTCGTAGGCTTGTGTCTTCATCGTTTCTCTTTTTTCCTTGAATGTGATTATTTTAAAGGCTTTTTTTTGGCAGTGGTGGAGTGGGGGTCTCCTGAACATTTGTTTCTTAGTTCACTCTGGCTATGTCTTCTGGCAGTGTTAATACAATGTGACCAATCACAACAAGACAGCAACACAATAATGGCTATTTCAGTGCTCTCAGTATCCTAATAGCTTATTAACAGGGAGATCAGTTCTGCCAAAGAACTGTCAAAGTTGGCGGGAAATGTCTCTTGGGATTTCAGGATAGATTTAGAAGACATGGGAAAGAAACTTGGCAATACTGTGGCTTAAAATTTTCTCAGGTAAGGGCAATTTTACTTATTAAAAATGGCTGGGATTTTTTTAGGGGAATTTAGAGAATACCTATGTTCTTTCTAAAACCTTCTTTCTACTCAAGGCCTCATGCAAACATCCTTTTGTTTGGGTGGTGTTCCCTGGCCCTTCTCTCTGAATGCTTTCTTCTCTGCCTGCCCCCACCAAGGCACGTTGTTGCATTTAGTACATAGTAATAATCCCTCTTTACTTGGTTTATTATTATTTTTTTCCTGAACATTTAGAAAACCTTGCCATCAGTTCTTTGAGGCAGGCGTCTTGGCTCATCCATCTTTCTATCCAAAGCTCCTGATGCAGGGCCTGAAACACCGTAGCCACTCCATCAATGCTTGTTGAAGGAAGGAACAAACTTGATCAGGGAGGCCCACTTACAAAGACAACTTACCCAGGGGCAAGCTCTCTAGAACATAAAAAAGTGTGCAGAGGGGACACATGAAATGAAAAGATGGCTCTATCAGGAGTTTAAGTTTTGTAAATCTCAAATTTATACTTTACATTTTAGCTGTTTTTTAATCAATTCAGTTTGATTCAATCCAATGTCATGTATTAAGCATCCCTAGTGATCTTGCACTGTGTGAGAGATATCAAGGTAAATAAAACACTATGTCTGCCCTAAAAGAACCCACAGTCTAGCACAGTGCACAAGTGTGAGAGAAATAATTACAGGACATCATAATAAACTACACAAGATGTTACAAGCTTAGAGGTAGTGTAGGAAGGCATGATTTGAGTAGAAAAAGGGGAAGGTCTAGAAAGTTCCACAGATTTATTCCCTGGGGTTTTCTGAGAGTATTTCAGATGGACAAGGGAATATAGGTTATGTTTATAACATATATGTTGTTCCAGGAAGAGCTAACAAAGGAAGACACAGAATCATAGAATAGCACGGAATGCTTGAGGATGTAAAAGTCAGTGTTAAAACATAGAGGACAAGTTGAAGCACATTCAAAGATGACGCTGAAGAGGAAAGTAGAGGCCAAAAGACAAATGCCTTTGTGTTGGCTTCATGAAGAAGTTTGACTAGTAGTTTTCACATTGTGCTTTCTCTAAAGTAGGAATTTAACTTCTTTTTTTAAAATTTATTTTTTATTTCAAAAGGTTTTTAGGGAGCAGGTGGTGTTTGGTTACATGAATAAGTTCTTTAGTGATGATTTCTGAGATTTTGGTGCACCCATCACCCAAGCAGTGTAACTGTACCCAATGTGTAGTCTTTTATCCCTCACCCCCTCCTGCCCTTTCGCCTGGGTCCCCAAAGTTCATTGTATCATTCTTATGCCTTTATGTTCTCATAGCTTAGCTCTCACTTAAGAGCGAGAACATACAATGTTTGGTTTTCCATTCCCAAGTTACTTCACTTAGAATAGTAGTCTCCAATCCCATCCAGGTTTCTGTAAATGCCATTATTTTGTTCCTTTTTGTGGCTGAGTAGTATTCCATGGTGTACATATATATGCATGTATGTAATAACTTATTCATATAACTTATTCATGTATATATATGCGCACACATGTATATGTATGTATATGTATACATACACACATGTATGTGTAGGTATGTATATATGTATATATACATGCGTATGTGTATATACACATGTATGTATGTGTGTGTATATACACATACGCATGCATGTATATACACGTAGATATATGTAGATATACATATATACATGTATATGTATATCTACATATATACGTATCTACGTATATATACATACATGTGTATGTGTATATACACACATATATACATACATGTGTATGTGTATATACACACACACAGTTTCTTTATCCACTCATTGATTGATAGGCATTTGGATGGTTCCATATTCTCGCAATTGCAAATTGTGCTGCTATAAACATGCATGTGCAAGTATCTTTTTCACATAATGACTTCTTTCCCTCTGTGTAGATACCCAGTAGGAGATAGAAGCTAAATTCCTATCTTAGATCTACCATTTGATCCAGTGTTTGAAAAACCAAACATTATATGTTCTCACTCTTAAGTGAGAGCTAAGCTATGAGAACACAAAGGCATAAGAATGATACAATGAACTTTGGGACTCGGGGGAAAGGGAGGGAGGGGGTAAGGGATAAAAGACTACGCATTGGGTACAGTTACACTGCTCGGGTGATGGGTGCACCAAAATCTCAGAAATCATCACTAAAGAACTTATTCATGTAACCAAACACCACCTGCTCCCTAAAAACCTTTTGAAATAGAAAATAATTTTTTATTAAAAAAAAAAGTTAAATTCCTACTTTAGAGAAAGCACAATGTGAAAACCAACATTTGATTACTGGATCAAATGGTAGATCTAAAACAGGAATTTAACTTCTATCTCCTGAGGCAATCCACTACCTTCTTTGCATATAATACTATAATAAATTATTAAAAAATCAATTTGTTCATCTTTTTTTAAGATTAAATATTTCCTGAGAGTAAGACCTTCTTCTGTAGCATGTGCTGTTATGTGAATGATGATTCTGTTTAGTGGTCTTGTGCGTGCAGAAAATTTTCCACATTTTTCTTTGTGAGAGGACTGAACTTTCTGTAAATTTCATAGAGAAAGATGGCAACTGTGACAAAGACTGATTCGATGTTGAAACAGAAAAGACGTGGGTTCCACAGCCAGGCAGAGTCTGTTTAAATCCTCTGTCAAATATTAGATATCCAGCTTCTGGCAGGTTATTTATTCTGGATTTCTGTTTTTTTGTTTGCAAAATATGGAGATAATAATATCTGGGGATAACAGTATCAGTTTTGGAGGCCTTGATGCAAGGATTAAACAGGAAAACACTTATTAGCACATTTGGCTCTGTGGTGCTAAATTATAAGATATGTTAGAAAATGTTAGTTCCCTTTGAAAATGCTTGGTTCCATTCTGAGGGTGGTAGTAATTGCCAACCTTCTGAATCACTTTTTAAAAGTGCTTGGCTGCTAGGAAGCGCTTAGCAGGTATAATACCAGGTCTAATAAGCCTCTCCATTTTTGTAAGTGATTTTAAGTTGAATAGGCAATTCTAGGTGTTTGTTTCTGGATCAGGTGCCATAGAGAGAAAAGTAGCAAATAAAGCAAATGATAAGAGGTAGAGTATAGAGAAAACTTTATTGACTTCCTCATCCAGCCAGCCAGCCAGCACACCTGCACATGCACACACAACTTTTTTTCTGATCTGTAGTCAGACACATACATTGCACTACTGGCCCCTCATAGAACTTTTCTTCTTATCTTTCTTCAGTGCTAGTTTCTTCCTTGTGTTAGAAGAGAATTTGAAAGGCTGAGAAAAAGGAGACTTTTTGAAAAGAGGAAGCTGGAGAGCTTTTGTAGCAACATTGAGCTGATTCTCTGCAGTCCAAGAGAAAGGTTTTTTGACAGTACTCATGATAAGGCTTGGCCTGGTTTTCCACTTCTGGCTTTGAAACCTTGGGCAAGTCACTTAAACTCTCTGAGCCTCTGTCTCTCCATAAATCTGAATCTGAGTAACAAATCTATTTTGTAGTGCAGTAGAGAGGATTAACTAAGCTAACATGTAGGTGGAGTCTACAAGAGAGTTTGATACCAAGAAGACATGTAACAAATGGTATACATGTATGTCTACATCTCTGCCTATGTCCATATATCTTCTGTATCTATCTGTCTATCCACCCATCATCTATCTATTGCTATGAGATGTGAAGAAAAACTTTAAGTGTAGTCTCTTCAGACAATTATTTATCACCAAAATAAAGTACCAACATGAGTTTAGTGGTAATGCTTGCTTTTAAGATGGTCTTCCAATTTATCCAGAATATGCTTCTGTTAATTTTAACATTATTCTTGAAAGGAAAGCAAACAAAATTTAAAAGTTCTCATTAGTTTTTTTTCTAATGATTTATTATTATTTTTATTATTTTGCTTTAAGCTCTGGGATACATGTGCAGAACCCATAGGATTGTTACATAGGTATCCATGTGCCATGGTGGTTTGCTGCACCTATCAACCCATTATCTAGGTTTTAAGCCCTGCATGTATTAGGTATTTGTCCTAATGCTCTCCCTCCCTTTACCCCCCAACCCCCAACAGACCCCAGTGTGTGATGTTCCCTTCCCTGTGTCAATGAGTTCTCATTGTTCAGCTCCCACTTATGAGTGAGAACACGCAGTGTTTGGTTTTCTGTTTCTGTGTTAGTTTGCTGAGGATGATGGTTTCTGGCTTCATCCATGTCCCTGCAAAGGACATGAACTCATTTTTTTAATGGCTGCATAGTAGTCCATGGTGTATGTATGCTACATTTTCTTTATCCAGTCTATCATTGGTGGGCATTTCGATTGGTTCCAAATTTTTGTTATTGTAAATAGTGCTTCAATAAACATACATGTGAATGTGTCTTTATAGTAGAACGATTTATAATCCTTTGGGCATATACCCAGTAATGGGATTGCTGGGTCAAATGGTATTTCTTGTTCTAGATTCTTGAGGAATCGCCACACTGTCTTCCACAAGTTCTCATTAGTTTTCAAAGGCCCCTGAAAATACATTCTATAGCCAACAAGAAGTCAGTGATTGGTACGTGAGAATATTGAACCAAGTTATTTAAAATTCCTCTGTCAACACCAAGATCATTTTGTTTTTCCTCAAGGGGGTCGGTGGTGATGAAGGAAAAAGCAAAAAGAAAAAGTTAATAGGAAAAGAGCTATACAAGTAATATGTGTTTATTGCCATATCTGTTATCTTGTTTAGATCCTAAGACAACTCTCTGAGGAAGGAACAATTATCTTTGTGTCTTAAAAATGGGGAAACTGAGGTTTATATTAATCAAATGCTTTGCCTTAGGCTAGGGCAAAAGAGCTTTTGTTTTGTTTTGTTTTGTTTGTTTGTTTTTTGGGGACTTAGTTTCCCTCTGTCACCCAGGCTGGGGTGCAGTGGCACAGTCTCGGCTCACTGCAACCTCCACCTCCTGGGTTCAAGCTATTCTCCTGCCTCAGCCTCCCAAGTAGCTGGGACTGCAGGTGTGTGCAACCATACCCAGTTAATTTTTGTATTTTTAGTAGAGATAGGGTTTCGCCATTATTAGCCAGGCTGGTCTTGAACTCCTGACTTCAGGGGCCTCCAAAAGTGCTGGGATTACAGGTATGAGCCACCATGCCTGGCCAAGAGCTTGTATTTTAACAAAAACATTTTGCTTTTCTGAAATAAAAGGAAAGAATTGATTTATCATGCAGCAAGAAGATAAGGAGTCTTTGAAAGAGGTAGCAACGATTTTATTCAGTTCTGCCAAATCTTATCTATAAAAATACTATTTCTACAATGTCATTCTGTAATGTCAAAGATCGTCATGTTTGTTCTCTTGGCACCACTCTGTCCTTAAGGGAACAACATGTTACTGTATGGGGAACAGCTCTCCAATCCCAACAGGTTGTCCAAATGTGAAGGGAGCGACCATGTTCGTGTACCTGGCCATAAAAATTGCTCTCGGGAAGAAAGCTGGGTTAACCACAGTATTTCGGCCATATTTCTGGCCTTAAGGATTGGTCCAGGGGGTTGACATGTGATCCAAACCCAATCAGAGTCCTTCTCTGGAATTTTGCAGCTCAAATGAAGACAATGGAGCCCCTTTCTCTCTTATTACAGAGCAGGCAGATGTGAGCAGGTGCTGCTAGTGGACATGATTCCTGCCCCTTGACAAAGCAGATTGAAGAAACCAAAGCCAACAGCAGAGAGAAGCAGCAATGTGAGGTGAAGGAAGGCCTAACTGGTTGAGGCTCCCATGCATCCAGAGATGCTTCTGTCCCTGCCTTCCCAAGCCTCAAGGTTGAAGGCTACTTGGCTTTCTTCCAACAAATCCTTTTGCAAAGTCTAGTTTGAGTTTGAGGTTTGCAACTTGCATCCAAAAGAATCTGGACTCGTGCCTTTAATGTGTGGAAACTGGGAACAGCAAAGCTAGGGTGTTTTATAAGCCACATGACCCTCCACTTACAGGATCGAATCAGTTCCAAGTATGGCAAGCCAGAGGGAGGAGAGAAAGCCTTGTTTCTAGGGGTCCTCTTCTTAGGCACCCTGATAAGACCTGCAAATGTAATGTGAAGGCTGTCCAGGATCTAGGAGAAATCTTCAGGAACAGGTTAGGGTTAACTGAAGATCCAGGAAGTCAAAGGACCACAGCAGTGCAGTCACTGGACCTTTTACCTCTGGTCCCTCAGTTTCAGGTTTCTGTAGCATCAGCTTCTGTCTGGTGATGATATATACCAGTTTACACAGTCAGTACTCCTGTGTACCAAGCACTATTCCAAGTTCTTTATGAGCCCAAAGAGGCTGTTATTATATTTTACCCCATATTATAGACAAGGAAATGGATATACAAACAAGGAGACTGAGACACAGAGAGATTAAGTAAATATCCAAGGTGGGGTCAAATTTAAATCTCAAGTAGTCTGACTTCAAAGCGCATGCTAATAACCCTGTTTAGCAAGCCTGGCCTCATAGGCTGTTTTATTTTTTCGACCTCCCCATGCCTCGACACTTATTGCCAGTATATTTAGTATGTGGCTGATACTGCTACATACTTTATTTACCTTTTTATTTGTTTCATATTCTCAACCTGATACCAGGAAGCCAGTGGCCATGACTTTTTTTAGTGACCCCAGCCCCAGCACACATGCTCAACACCAAGGTAGTAAGTGTTCGTGAGGTCAATTCTGTGCTCTTAAAAGCCTGACATCTCTGGCCGGGCTCACACCTGTAATCCCAGAATTTTGGGAGGCTGAGGTGTGTGGATCATAAGGTAAAGAGATCGAGACCATCCTGGCCATCATGGTGAAACGCCGTCTCTACTAAAAAATACAAAAATTAGCTGGGCTTTGTGGCATGCGCCTGTAGTCCCAGCTACTCAGGAGGCTGAGGCAGGAAAATCGCTTGAGCCTGGGAGAGGGAGGTTGCAGTGGGACCGCGCCACTGCAGTCCAGCCTGGTGACAGTGCGAGACTCCATCTCAAAAACAACAACAACAAAACCCAAAACACCAGACAGCTCTACACATGAATACAATAACACCTCTTACAGCTTTTATGGGAGAAGAAGTGAAGAAGAGATTGGTTTTGCCCTTTCCTTTCAGGTTTATTCTTAAAACTCCCAAAACAAACTATCAGGAATTTTCATAACAACAGTTCTGCCCTTCCTTCCACCACCCTTCTCTGCTTGTAGAACATTTTCCTCCAAAGAATATCCAATTTTAAAAGTAGCATTGTTCTACAGACAGACTTCTCAGAATCTAATAGTTAGGGCCTGCCTGGTCGGGGACATACTATGGATAATTTCACCGTATGACCTTCTGTTTATTTGCACTTTGGGCTCGGAAAATAAGCAGCTAAAAGGTGTTTGCCCTTGAAAACATGTTAGGGAATTAACGGCTGGCTTGAGATGTTATCTGACAAGTTTGAGCCCCAAACACATTTTATACCTGAGTTAAGTCTCTGAAAGCAGGGATTTGGTAACTGAAGCGCTGACCTGATGTTATCTCTGAGAATATGCAGGCGGGTCCAGCTCTTGGAGCAAAGAAAAGTTATAGAGCACAAGGAAAGTACAGAGCACGAAAATAGCGGAGAATTTTAAGAAGCATTCATTTAGGGATATCTCGTGTACACGCCCTCCGTTGTATGAAGTAGTTGTGTGGAGTAGTTTCCATTTTTGATCCCTCTTTGGGCTAGTACTTCTTTTAAAATCTTAATCTGAAAATTATACCATTCAAAATAAAATTCAGAAATCTATTCACCAAAACAGCAACACAGAGCTGTGATTGATGAGGAACCCAAAGGCATATATTTCGGTTGCAAAATTTAATTTTAGGACTTTATTTTTGTTTTCTATAACTCGTGTTTTTACTTTTTTTCCTCTTATGGCTTCCGTGCACCACCCCCCGCCCCGTCCCCCCAAACTAAATTATATCTTAGTCTTTTGAAATAGCTTCAAAGCAAAAGCCCTGTCTTTTAAAAAAACAACCCCATCTTCTCTGAAGGTGGGGTGTTTGAGTTTATTTCAGGTTTTGAGGTAGGACACACCTCTGGGCCACAACGAGGGAAAATGTCCAGCTGCCTTTGCAATTCTATCCCTTCCCTTTGTCCTTTCACAGATTCTACTAGAACTCTAAACCCTACTCCCTGTCCCTACCGTAAGAGTGTGTGTTACTTTTATATAAAAGGACTCCCAGCCAGAGCATGGCATTTCCTGCCGCTGCTTACTTTTATTAGCCTTAGTGTTTTTTTGCTCTCTCAATGGACATCTCTCTGACAGACACTTGCCTCTCCCCTGGGACAGCTTAGCAGGTTGGTTAGGCTCCTGCCTCGCTCCCTGCCCCTAAGTGCTCCTCTTTTTCTTGCCTTCCCGGTGCCCACTGGAATGCATTTTGCAAGCCAGGCCAGCAGAAACTCCAGCCGGCACCTCAGGCCTGGCCGCTGGCCAGAGGAGCTGAGGCAAAGCACGGCAGACACCAGGTTTCTTGGCAGCAACTTCACACAGAGGGAAGGACGGTAACCACCAGCCTCCAGATGAGACCATCCAAACAAACAAACAAATAAAAAAGGCCAAATACAAACACAAATGAAAGAAACCACATGTACTCAGAAAGACACAACGCGAAGACTCAGAAATGCCGTTGTCTGGGGCTCTTACCAGCCCCACGCCTGGCGTCCCTGAGAGCTGATGGGGCGGCCGGGTGGTTTGGAGATTCCTGTGGTCTGAACACACACCCTTCTCATCACCAAGATGTGCCTGGAAAAAAATGGTCATGCTACAGGCCTCTGATTTATTTCCTGATAAAATAACCTTTACTCTAAGGCTAAGCTTGCTGTCCCAGCTTCCAGAGAACTGGGTCTTTATTCTGTCCACCAAAGCCCTGTGTGTATTAGGTCATTCATCTGTGGCCCTAGAGTCTTCCCGCCCCCCCGCCCCCTAAACACTACAGCGTTTCCTTCTGTGCATTTCCCAAGCTCCACCAAATGTTGACGTGGAGGGTGGTCACAGGCAAATCACAGAACCTCTCTAAGCAGAAGGAATTAGTTGTCATTCAGAGCTGACCAAAAAAAGCCTTGCTCAACGCTGGACAATGATAGATGTTGATATGGCATCTCCTTCCTGTCCAGCTCCCCACCTATTTTCATTTTCTTTTGTACATCTCACATATAACTGGAAGCCTGTCCAAAACTATCCTGAAGCCTCAAAGGATGGCCGGAGTTGGCTGGATTTGGGACGCATTCCTCATCTCTCTGTCATGTCAACACTTCTCTTTAAATTAATGCTACTTACTTTCTGATTTTAGGCATATTCCACATCTCTCAGAGGGGTGGAGATGGAAATTCCACTTGGGCCATGAGAACATGGATAATATCTTTCCTTTGTTGTGTCCATTTCACCAAGTGTGGGAATCTTAAGTGTTGTTATTGGCAAGACATATGTAAAAACTTCAGCATGTTGCTGGTGCATAATAAGTGCTTGAAAATGCAAGTTTTTGGCTTCTTTCTCTAATTACTTAAGCTGTTGTCTATTCATCAATGACAAGGGGAAAAATGCTGTTTATAATCTCCTGTGACCTTCAAGGGAGAATAGATCTTGGTACTGGAGGCTCTTTGTGAAGTATGATGACACTTGTTTAGCAAGCATTGGGTACAATAACATTGCTCTAGAGGGGAAGCAAGCTATCTAGGACTGCGATGGGGTCAGAAAAGTCATATACAAGGCAGGGCATGGTGGCTCATGCTTGTACTTCCAGCACTCTGGGAGGCTGAGGCAGGAGTTGGAGGCCAGCCTGGGCAGCATAGTGAGACGCTGTCTCTACAAAATATTTTTAAAAAATTAATTGAGCATGGTGGCCAATCCCTGTAGTCCTGGCTACTTGGGGGGCTGAGGTGGGAGGACTGCTTGAGCCCAGGAGTTTGAGGCTGGAATGAGCTATGATCATGCCACTGCACTCTAGCGTGGGTGACGGAACAAGACCATGCCTCTAAAAAAAAGAAAAAGAAAATACATACATAATACAGTATAGTGAGAGAAAGAGAGACTTGGAGGACCAGGCATGTTGAACATACGAAGTTGTGAGCTATGAAGTGTGTAATGTAAATACCTTTATTTCCACCTCGCTCCTTGTTCCCTATGAATTCTGCAGCAAAATAGACATTATTCACAAGTATTTTTGGTGGGAGTGGGATATTTGGTGAGATGTGAAGTCATAGTCGTGCATTTGGGCATGCAGGATGAAGATGGGGTCAGCCTGAGCAGAGTTCATTTTCTCCTCTCTGCTATCTGCTCTTGTTCACTTGCTGTGTCTGCTCTTTCATCCCTTGTTCATCTTTCTGTCTTGCGCCTTCTCCTTTTTTCTTTGCTAACTTAGAGGTTCGGGTCATTGAATAATGTTTCCTTCTTTGTGCCACATGCTTTCTAAAGACAATATAAGTTAGGATATATGCTCAAGGATTGTGAATAACCAAATGTATTTCCTAACAGGAGGGTGATAATTGAAGAAGTGAGAGAGAGGTTTTACAGAAGAAATGTAAGAGTGTTTTGTTTGTTTGGGTTTAAAACCACTTTAAAAAAAAAGACTCAGGTTCTATTGGAGTCAAATTTTAAAAAAATTAAAAAAAATTTAAAAAATGACAGGGTCTCACTCAGTCCCCCAGGGTGGAGTGCAGTGGTGCATTTATAGCTCCCTGCAGCCTCAAACTCCTGGGCTCAAGCATTCCTCCCAAGTGGCCCAGACTACAGGCACACACCACCATGCCTATCTAAAATTTATTGTAGAGTTGGGCTCTTACGTTGCTCAGGCTGGTCTTAAACTCCTGGCCTTAAGCTACCCAACTGCCTTGGCCTCCCAAAGTGGTGTGATCACAGGCATGAGCCATTGTGCCCAGGCCTTAAAGATCTATTGGAAGGAAATTGCCTGTTGGGGAAGATGATCAAGTAAACAGTGATGGCATGTTTGTACTGTAATGGAGTTAGTCATAGGACAGCCAAGTGTTACTCTGCTGCAGTAGAAGAGGGTGAGGACTTCAAACAAGTGAGAGGAAGAGAGATTGAACCTCAACTCTGTGGTGGCCTTCTGATGAGTCCTGAGCTCCATGTGGCACTTACTGTTTACCAGAGGGACCCCCTTGAGTGCTGAGTGAGGAAGAAGCTTTAATGGGATCCACCTGCGGCTTTGGACAGTACCCGCGCAGAATCAAAGCAACAGGTACCTGGAAGCAAGGAGACAGAAAACTCAAAGAAAAAATGAATGACAGCCAACCATTGAGCCTGTTTCAGCCTCAGTCATTGCTAGCTAACCTAAGTCTGACGACTTGGGTCTTCTGTCTTTCAAATGGAATAAGAGCTAGACCAGCCTTGGGAAATTGGGGGTGAAAATGTCAGTTCTTTTTCTTATTTGCTGTGTGATCTTGGGTTTAAACTTGGTTTAAACTCTTAGAGCCTTAGTTCCATGTCATGTACTTTCTCAGTGAATACTTTCCGTGACATATTTTGTGTAAACGTTGATGTTTCATGAATGAGCACAACTTATGCCACAGTAATATTGTAGGCTTTAACTGTTGGTATGAAAGGGACTATACGATAACAAATTACTACTATAACTATGTTACTAAAAATATCCATAAATAATTCTCAGACTTTTTGAAAGCTGGGAACTCACAGGTTTTTTTTTCCCCATGAAGAAAGACTTACTGGCCAATGCTAGAAAATTGCTACCTCTGAAAGTTTTTTAATAAAGCATATATTAAAGAGCATGCTAATTACCATGTGATGGAACTCTGAATAATGCATACTTTGAATAAGGGAAACTGCTCAAATGCATTGCAGCAGCAAAGTCTTTTTTACTCAATATAAACAACTCCTGGCTTCAGAATAACATTTGGGCTGATTCGCTAAAAGCATCTTTGTTTATATTTCTCTATAGAGACATCATTAATGAACATGCTGAGAACTGGGGCTTTGACTGGGTCTGATGTTAACATGAAGCTAATTTTATATTTACTGGGTCATTCCTTTGGGTCTGGGCTTTCGGATATATGTTGGAATTGAAGGTATCAGTTTCAAAGCCATTTTTGATACTCCCAGAAAATTGGCTAAAGGATGGACTTAGCATTCCTATAATGGGGGAACAGGATGGATAGGAAGGTTGTGCCTCTTTTAGGACAGAATCATGAGTCCTGTTTGATCTTCAAAATGGAAGAATTTTTTGGAGTCAATAAACTGATCTGGAGTTAAACTAGGCAGTTTATTTCCCAGACTTGCCTCCCTGTATTCCCGGTCTTCACTCTATATACTCTCCATAAACCAACCCCTGGCTGTGTGCTCCACGCCCAAAGGCTGAATGCCTAACCTTGGCATTCAAGGCCCACCATGTATGTTCCTCATCCCTGTTTTCTCCCTCCTATACCTCTGTGATTGGCCTAACAAACCACACTCTTACCATACTAAATGATGCTTTTCTCCCTCAGAGGAAGCCATTTATATTTTTGCCACTATGGTTTTGCTTATGCTGTGTTCACTACTCAGATGCCCCACCTTTCAACCCCACCTTAAATTCTACTCATCATTCAGGTGATCCTGCTTCAATGTCACCTCTTTTGAAGGCTTTACTGTATCTACAGTGAAAATTAATTACTTTCTTCTATAGCCTTTCTGTTACATATCACAGTCCAATGTCATCTAACAGTGAACCTATCCCTTCCCCACACATGATTAGATTGTGAGCTTCTTTCTCCTTCTTCTTCTTTCTTCCTCTTTCCTCCTTCTCCTCCTCCTCCTCCTTCTTCTTCTTTCTTCTTCTTCTTCGAGACAGAGTCTCATTCTGTCACGGAGGCTGGAGTGCAGTGGTGTGATCTCAGTTCACTGCAACCTATGTCTCCCAGGGTCAAGTGATTCTCCTGCCTCAGCCTCCCGAGTAGCTGGGATTACAGGTGCCCGCCACCGTATCTGGATAATTTTTGTATTTTTAGCAGAGACGAAGTTTCACCATGTTGGCCAGGCTGGTCTTGAACTCCTGACCTCAGGTGATCTGCCTGCCTTGCCTTCCCAAAGTGCTGAGATTACAGGCGTAAGCCACTGTGCCTGGCCAGACTGTGGGCTTCTTAAGGACAGAGGTGTGAGGTCCACCTAGACTAAAAAAAATCCAGCCAGGGGAGCATTTTGTTAAGGATACTCTCATCTAGGTTTGTTTATCTTGGCTGATATATATATATATATATATATATATATATATATATGAATAACATGTAACTTACATATTGAAAAGTACACAAATCTTAAGTGTATAGCTTAATTAATTAATATATGTATGTACATATATATATCTGTCTTTCTGTACATCTATCTACCTGTCTCTCTCATCAACCAAATCAGGGTGACACAGAACACTGTCAGAATGCCAAAAGTCTCCCTTGGAACTCTCCCAGTAAGCAATTCTCCTTCCCCACCCTGGGCATCCACTATTCTAACTTCTATCACCATAGATATTTTTTGCCTATTTTTTAAATTTATATAATAGAATTATACAGTATACACTTTTTGTCTTACTTTTCCACTTAACCTCCTGTAGGTATGATTTATCTACATTGTTCTATTTATCAGTAGGATTTATGGCTTTTTATTGCTGAGTAGTATTCTACTGTATGAGTACACCACAATTTACTTACGCTTTCTGCTTTTTATGGACATTTAAATTGTTTCTAAATTTTGGTTACAAATGAAATGGCTGTGAACATCCTTGCATATGTATATATTTTGGTGGATGATACGGTTAAAGTGTCCCCCAAAAAGCATGTGTTGGAAACTTCATGTGCAGTGCAACGGTGTTGGGGGATGCGGCCTAAAGAGAACCGTTAAGGTCATGAGAGCTCTACCCTCATTAATGAATGAATGCCAATTATAAAGGGCTGGAAGTTGAGAGTTTGATCTCCTGTTCTTTTCCCTCTCTTTGCCTTCTGCCACAGGATGATGTAGCATGAAGGTCCTAACCAGTTGCTGGTCCCTTGATCTTGGACTTCTCAGCCTTCATAACCACAAACCCAATACATTTCTGTTCATTACAAATTACCCAGTCTCAGGTATTCTGTTATAGCAGCACAAAATGAACTAAGAGTGGACACGTACACTTTTTTCTGTAGGAACTATATCCAGAAGAGAGTTATTGGGTCACAGGACACAAGCATATTTAGCTTTAATAAGCGCTCAAAAGGTTTTCTGATGTGATTGTACCAATTTACACTGCTATCATAATGCAAGAGAATTCTCTTTGGTTTGCATTCTTGCTGACCCTTGATACGACTGGTCTTTTACATGTTCACTATTCTGGTCAGTGTGTCACGGTATCTTATGGTGTTAATTGGCTTTTTTTTCCCTGATGACTGATGAAGTTAAGCATCTTTTCATTTGTTTATTGGCTATTTCAGTATTCTCTTTTGAGAAGTGACTGTTCAAGTGTTTTTGGGTTTTAAATTCTGAGCTGCAGTACCCAGATAAAATCTATGTAGTCCAGAGATCTATCAATAACATTAATGGAAAAGCTTCTTTCATAGAGGGCCTTATATCATGTAATAGAAAAAATATATAACTTACTATATATTAATGCAAGCATCATTAGGTACAACAATTACAGTGAGGGCTTGATATAAATTTCCAAGTTTTTCTCACCATGAATCTGGTGAAAGCCCTTAGCCCATAGACAGTTCTTCTAAGAATTGGGTTTATTCTGCTCTAATTCCAGATTTCTTTTCTCTGGGATCCAAATTCTACAGACCCTCTTCTGCATATTTTATGATATTTAGATCAGGCTTACTTTTCGTATTGGCACCTTTATAAATACCGGCGGGTAATTCTCAACTTCTTCTATTGTTTGAAGTTGATATTTTAAGTACAAGAGCTCTATCAAATTAACTCTGTTGAAAAGAAGCTCCTTTCCTCTAGTTTTCATTGCTTAAATCTTCCACTAATTATTTCTTTTCCAGCTGTGGCCTCTCCCTTGAGGCCCTGCAGTTCAGTGTCTCTTTCTAGGCTCTCTGCCTGCTGTCTCTATGTTCTTCCTTGCCTCTCGTATTCTGTCCAAGCTACAGCTTTGGGAGGGAATCTTATTTTGCCTCTTATTTTGTTGGAATGTGTTAATGATAATAATGGCATTTTCCTATTGTTTAGAAACTCAGAATCTATAATTTTTCTTCAATATTGTTAAACAACCTCCCTGGATCTAGCTGATTAAAGCTTTTAGTCTTTAGCTTCTGGACTTTCAATAGCATGTGGGCCATTGCTTTATAGGTAATTGGTGTTCAATAATTGTTGACTTACAGAATATAGAACGGGAGTTTGAGTGATATGGGACTTATCTGTACTAATGTTTGCCTGGTAGGTCTGCCTTCATGAGGGGATATTAGGGCAAGCCATGTATCTTTGTGACTATGACTCAAGCACTAACAAAAGCTCTTGCTCTAAAATATGCGTCATTTTCAGCTCCTAATTGGCCTAGAAGCCTTCCACCAACACGATATAGCACTCTGAGCGAAGACACTACCTTCAGATAGCCCTTATTAGATTATTTTTATGTTATGTAGGTGGAGAAGAATGCAAACTCAGTGGCCTCCATTCACATCTTAGTAAGAATTCACTTAGTTATTTGGCCTCAAAAAGAAGGACTCTAAGGAATGGGACAAAGAAGAAGTGAGTCTGGATGTGAAGGTAAGGTTTCACATTGGCGGAAATGCTGCTGGGGGACACACGCGTAAACTAGTCAGCCAGGGCAACGTGATCATGGGACTCCATTAATTCTTGGAGTCAGGGAAGCTCTGTGCAAGTCAGAGGTTGCCTCTTTGCTATGCAACTTCAGATAAGTCACTTAACTTCTCTGCAACTTAGCTTTCTTATCTGTAAAATGAAGATAGTATCTGTGCTTAACTCACAGGGTAGCTGTAAGAACCAAATGAAAGTGCCTCACATCATTTAAGGACTAACCAGACATGTTGTATTTATAATAATAATAATAATAGCTATTATTATTATTGGAGTGTTTTTGACTCCAATAATAATAATAACTATTATTATTATTGGAGTAAAAAAAATGGAAGAATGTTGGAGACAAACTACTCACTTTACAATTTTGTTATGAGCTGCTGCTTGTAAGTACAAAGACAGCCTGATGAGTCTTTATTTATATGGAACATTTTATATAATTCTGAAAATAATAGGAGAAAGGTTAAAAAGCATGTGTATGATGGGACAGATGAACCCGTTAGTGAAAGATTTTTTTTATTAAAAAACAATTTAGTGTATGGGGTAGCTTTATATCTAGGATGTTAAAAAAAAATTGGAGTGATTTTTATCCCCTGTAGAATTGATAAAGCTCACCTATTTTGGCATGGGGTTAATTCAGAACAAAGTCTCCACCCCTTAGGCTGGTGAATTAGATTGGCCTTGAGTTGTTTGCACCTTTCCACTTTATTCCATGTAGATTTGGCTGAGACATGGTTGAACTCTGGAAAACAGGGGCCCTATTGAAATAGGCCAGACCTGCATTGCTGGTCTGGTTTATTTTATACCAATCAGATCAACTTTAATTGAATAAATGAAGAGTACAAATTTCAAATGATGACATCTATCATTTTGATTATTTGAAAATGTATCTTGCTTTGTTAGGAAGAAAGATCTGCACTGATTTCTCAAGTGCAGGCGGTCTTAGACTGTTTGAGTTGGAAGAGACTATACAGATCGTCTAGTACAACTCCCTCACTTTATATTTGGGGAAGCTGAGATATAAAAAGATTTAATAACTGGCTGAAGGTCACATTGCTAGTTAGCGGCATAACTGAAACTGGAAGCCAAGTTTTCTCCCCTTGATCAGGGCACTTTCTCTGACTGCTGCACAGAAGGGTGGAAAAATAAGAAATATTTTTACTGAACAATTGCCACCTTTTAGACTTCCATTACAAAAGATTATTTACTAGTTTTTTTCACAATGGTGTGTGCGTTTAAAAAGACAGGAATCCCATAAAACTTAATTCTTTGAGACTAACCCAACTGGGGCTTTTGGAGGGGAGGGAATGCATCATGTTCTCCTGGCACAGTGCCTGGTCCTTAGCGGATGCTCAATCAGAGCTTGCTGTTGAGTTCTTAGTCTGTGACAATGCAAGCTGAGGGTGATGGCTGGACCATACAGTTTTATCAGAATCCCTAGGGCACTGGTAAAAAATGCAGATCCCAGCTGGGCATGGTGGCTCATGCCTGTAATCCTAGCACTTTGGGAGGTCAAGATGGGTGGATCACCTGAGGTTGGGAGTTTGAAAGCAGCCTGGCCAACATGGTGAAACTCCATCTCAACTTAAAAAAAATACAAAAGATTAGCTGGGTGTGGTGGTGGGCACCTGTGATCCCAGCTACTCGGGAGGTAGAGGCAGGAGAATCACTTGAACTCAGGAGGAGGAGGTCACAGTGAGCCAAGATCGTGCCACGGCACTCTAGGCTGGATACAACAGAGGGAGACTCCATTTCAAAAAAAAAATGCAGATCCCTGGGCCGTACCCCTGTTGTACTGACTCAGAATTTTAGTATCTCTATTCTAGAAATAGACATTATTATTTTTTTAATATTTAAAAATTAATGCATATTTGTACATATTTATAGGATACAGTTTTTTTTTTTTTTACAGAAATATGCACTATTACAATGTTTAGGGTTTTTTTTGATGTTCTAAAGTTTGAAATTATTGGTCCAAGTTCTTCTTCCTCGTAGGTTCTTCATGCTAAGACCAATACATTCCAGATGGACATATATAAGAGTATTTTTCAATTTCTGTTTACATTTTTTGATCTAAAAAATTAAGAGAGAAAGTGAACATTACTTACGTTCAGTATATAGGTTGGCTCTGCACACTTAGGTCATATAGTCTTGCTTCACAGGTTACATGTGACGGTTATGGCATCTTGAATGAGAGTGGAAACTTCTCTACGCAGATGGCTGACAATGGTGGCCTTAGTTGCTTCCAGGGGGTTGCCAAATGATGCATTTTAATTGCATGGGTTTTATAAAAGTGTTTACATTTCTAAAATCACACACACACACATTTATTTTTAAACAGGGCGTGAGTGCGGTGGCTCACCTTGCAATCTCAATGCTCTGGAGGCTGAGGCATGAGGATCACTTGAGGCCAGGAGTTTTAGACTAGGCTAGGTAACATAGTGAGATCACACCTCTACAATAAATACAAAAGTTAGCTGGGCGTGGTGATGCACAACTGTAGTCCCAGCTGCTTAGGATGTTGAGGTAGGAGGAGTGCTTGAGCTCAGGAGGCTGAAGCTGTAGTGAGCCGTGATGAGGCCACTGCGCTCTAACCTGGGTGACAGAGCAAGACCCTGTCTCAAAAAAAAAAAAAAGTAGCTGGGTATTGTGCACGTCTGTAGTCCCATCCACACATGAGGCTAAGACTGGAGGATTCCTTAAGCCCAGGAGTTGAAGGTTGCAGTGAGATATGATTGCATCGTTGCGCTCTAGCCTGGGTGACAGAGTGAGACTCTGTCTCTAAATAAGCAAAAATTTAGCCCGGACACAGTGGCTCATCCCTGTAATTCCAGCACTTTGGGAGGTTGAGACGGGTGGATCACCTGAGGTCAGGAGATTGAGACCATCCTGGCCAATATGGTGAAACCCCGTCTCTACTAAAAATACAAAAATTAGCTGGGCGTGGTGGCAAGTGCCTGTAATCCAGGCTACTTGGGAGGCTGAGGCAGAAGAACTGCTTAAACCCAGGAGGCAGAGGTTGCAGTGAGCTGAGTTCCCATCATTGCACACCAGCCTGGGCAACAAGAGCAAAACTCCATCTCAATCAATAAATACATAAATAAACAAAAATGTTTTTAAAAGGGACTACACATGTAATGATTACTTTTATGTGTCAATTGAGCTATGGTGCTCAGTTGTTTGGTCAAACTAGATGATACCATGAGGGTATGTTTTAGAGGTGATTAATATTTAAATCAGTAGAATATGAGTAAAACAGATTAGCCTCCGTGAGAGGGGTGCATCTTATCCATTCAGTTAATAATGGCCGTAAAGGTAAAGGCCGAGGGTTTCCCAAAGGAAAAACTTGGCCTCAAGACTGACATAAAAATCCTATCTGAGCTTCCAACCTGCTGCCCTGTGGAATTCAGACTCAAGATAGCAACATCAACCTTACCTAAATTTTCAGCCTGTTGGCCTGCTCTATTAGTTTCAGACTTGCCAATCTCGCAATTGTGTAAGCCAAAGCCTTAAAATTCTCTCTATTTCTCTGTGTGTCTTGTTGGTTTTGTTTCTCTGGAAAATAGAATAGAAATTTAACACTGTGTATTGATATGGTGAGCGTCCATATTTTGTACTACACAGGTCAACCATGATTGTATTACAAATTTCTTTTTTTTTCTTTTCTTTGTTTTTTTAAATTGCATTTTAGGTTTTGGGGTACATGTGAAGAACATGCAAGATTGTTGCATAGGTACACACATGGCAGTGTGATTTGCTGCCTTCCTCCCCATCACGTATATCTGGCATTTCTCCCCATGCTATCTCTTCGCAACTCCCC
>CAUYLG010037156.1:0-28143 GCA_963573385.1 Cacajao melanocephalus | reverse complement strand
CGATCCCCCCACCCCGCCTTCCGAAATATTTATTTTTGCCCAATTTTTTTTTTCCCCTGTCCGGCAATATTGGTTTTTTTTTTTTTTTTTTTTTTTTTTTTTTTTTTTTTTTGAGATGGATTTTCGTTCTTGTTGCCCAGGCTGGAGTGAAATGGCACAATCTCAGCTCACTGCAACCTCCGCCTCCCAGGTTCAAGCAATTCTTCTACCTCAGCCGCCTGAGTAGCTGAGACTACAGGCGTGCGCCACACACCCAGCTAATTTTTTTTGCAGTTTTAGTAGAGACGGGGTTTCACCATGTTGACCAGAATGGTCTCGATCTCTTGACCTCGTGATCTGCCAGCTTCGGCCTCCCAAACTGCTGGGATTACAGGTGTGAGCCACTGCGCCTGGTGGCAATAGTGTTTTTATCAGACCACTCCTATCTCTAATGGTTTAGTGCCAAACAGACTTAGGTTCCTATTTCTGCCATAAGCCAGTGTATATCGCTTCATAAGTCTTGAGTCTCAGTTCCCTCATCTATAAGTGGGAATGATAATTGTATTTATTTTATGGGATTGCTTTGAGTACTAAATTGTGATTCAGGTGAAGTATTTAGAATGAGTGTCTGATATGTAATAAGTATTTGCTAGTTATTATTTTCATATAGGAGACAGTTTTGGTTAATTTCAGTTACCCAAATAAATGAGACAGGTGTGATCTTTAAAATTTAGGTTTCTTTTTCTTGTAAGTTTGACACTTGAGTCATATAATATACTTAAAATTATTATTTTTGACTTCAAAAAGAGGATAAGTGGGAGTACATTTACGCAGCATGCTGTGGGTAGACCAGTAGAACCAGAGGGTCCTCTGTAGCATGCATGTGAACTTGTCAGCCTGATCAAAGTGTTGTTATTATCTTGTGATGTGGGTTTTCAGCATGGTATTCCTTTCCATTTGTCTTTAGTTTTTAGCACTTATCAAAAAATGTAGAGGAAAAGAAAATGTATCAAAGACTATTTTAAATAAAAGAAGTTAAGAGAAAAAGGGAAAAAGCCAGGCATGTGACAGAAAGATGTAGAAATACTTTCTAGCAAAATTCTCTGCAGACAATTTAGGCCTCTGCCTCCAGCCAAGATGAAGTAACAAAGCCTGGATTTATCCTGTCTGAAACAACTAAAAAGCTAGACAGAATATATGAAAGAAAGGTTTTCAGATATTGGACATTAGGTAGAACAAGACAGAGAACTCCAAGAAAGGAGATGTAAAAAAGGTGAGCCTACAGTTGCCCTGGTTGACTACCTAGAGAGAGTTTTCAGGCTGCAGTGCCAAGCAGAACTCAGCATGTCCTTGAGTTGAGGAGACGGAGCTGGAAGTTTGGGGAGGCCAAAATGGCTAGAGTTCACAAGGAAGAGTTCCAGACAGAAGAGGGCAGAGAGGGGTAGGGAAGAGAGCTGCAGCAGATAGCGTGAGCTGTAAGAGAGAGGGAATGAAAATGATGTGGAGATGGGCAGAGGGTCCCCTTCAAGTATTCCAGCTGAGTACTAATCAGTACATGCATGTGAGAAAACTGCTCAATGTCAGGGACAGAACCATTCAAAAGGAACAGAGGGAAAAATGCCACAGGACTGGGAAAATTGTACTTGTACCAGCCAGAATGGAAAAACCTTATAATTCATGGGGCATTGGATAGAGTACTCAGAAGGATATGGCTCAGTATTTGGGTAAAATTATCCCTAGAATAAAGACTGCTCTAGTCCCACCTAAAAAAACTTTTAAAATAAACCTTGAAAGAATCAAACTATTTCCAAGTAACTTAACTGCATTCCAGAACAAAGCTCAACAATCTTTATAGGAATGCAAAAAATAAGCTGCACTTAACCATGCAAAGTTCAGAATGTCTGACATCCAATAAAAAATTACAAGGTATGCAAAGAAGCAGGAAGATACAACCCATATTGAAGAGCAAAAGCAGTAAATAGAAACAGAGTCAGAAATGACATGAAATAATTAGTGGACAAGACCGCTAAAGCAATTAGGATAATTATATTTTATACATTAAAAAGTAGAGGAAAGATTGAGCATGAAAACTAGAGACATGGAAGTTATTAAAAAAAGACTCAAATCAAACTTTTAGAGAAGGAAAATACAGCATCTGAGATGAAAATACATTGGCTAGGATTTATTTACACACTGCAGAAAAAATAAATTAGTGAATTGGAAGACAAAGCAATAGAAATTATTTCTAAAAAGCACAGAAGGAAAAGCACTAGAAAAACCAAAAAAGAACAGAGCATCAGTGAGCTGTGGGACAACTTCAAATGGCTTAATATGAGTGTAGTGGAGTCCACAGAATGGCAGTGGGAAAGAAAAAATATTTGAAAAAACACCAAATTTGGCCAAATTTGATTTTAAAAATCCACTTATGCAAGCTCAACAAACTACAAATACAAGAAATATGAAGAAAACTACACCAATGTACACAGGAATTAAACTGCTTAAAACCAGTGATAAAGAGAAAATCTTAATCAGAGAGAAAAGAACAGTATGGTTGGCCCTCTGTATTCATGAGCTCTGCATCCATGGATTCAACCAACTGCAGATCAAAAATATTTGGGGGCAACATGCACAGTGGCTCATCCCTGTAATCCCAGCACTTTGGGATGCCAAGGCAGGCAGATCGCTTGAGGCTATAAGTATGAGACCAGTCTGGCCAACATGGCAAAAACCTGCCTCTGCTAAAAATACAAAAATTAGCCAGGCGTGGTGGCAGTGCACACCTGTAGTCTCAGTTACTCAGGAGACTGAGGCATGAGAATCACTTGAACCTGGGAGGTGGAGGTTGCAGTGAGCCAAGATGCTGCTGCTGCACTCCAGCCTGGGAACAATAAATAATATAAAAAGCAATACAGTATGACAATTATTTATATAGCATTTATATTGTATTAGGTGTTATAAGTAAAATAGGGATGATTTAAAAGTTATGGCAGGATATAGGTAGGTTGTATGCGAATACTATGCTATTTTATCTAAGGGATTTTGGGTATACTTATGGAGTCCTGGAACCAATTCACTGTGGATACCAAAGGAAGACTACTATAGACAGAGGGAAAAAACAGGGATGATGACAGCAGACTTCTTGTTGGAAACAAAGCAAGCCAGAAGGCAGTGGAGTAATATCTTCATGCACTGAAAGAAAAAAATCCTATCAACTGAGAATTCTATATCCAATGAAAATATCTTCCAAAAATGTGGATAAAATTCTTTTCAACATACAAAAATTAAAAGAATTGATTTCCAGTAGACATGTACTACAACAAACATTAAAAGAAGTCCTTCAGTTAAGAGGAAAATCTACCAGCTGGAAATCTTGATCAACATAAAGGATTAAATAGCAACAGAAATGGTGAATCATGGGTAAATATAAAATAATTTTTCTTATTTTAAAAACATATTGGCCGGGTGTGGCAGCTCATGCCTGTAATCCCAGCACTTTGGAAGGCTAAGGTGGGTAGATCACCTGAGATCATGAGTTTGAGACCAGTCTGACTAACATGGTGAAACTCTGTCTCTACTAAAAATACAAAAATTAGCCGGGCCTGGTGGCACAGGTCTGTAATCCCAGCTACTTGGGAGGCTGATGCAGGAGAATTGCTTGAACCCAAGAGGCAGAGATTGCAGTGAGCCGAGATTGCACCATTGCACTGTAGCCTGAGCAAAAAGAGCGAAACTTCATCTCAAAAAAAAAAAAAAAAAAAAGAAAATATTTAAAAGATAGGGACTGTTTAAAGCAAAAATAGTGGCAGTGTATTTTGAGGTTTTTAGATATAAAATGTCTGAAATGATTTCACAAAGGCCAAGAAGGGGGAAACGAAGTAGATTCTTGTAAGATTCTTATATGATACATGAAGTATTATAATATTACTTGAAGGTAGATGATGATAAGTTAAAGATACATACTATGAATCCTAAAACAACCACTAAAAACAAAGAGTTATCATTAATAAAGGCAATAAAATGGAATCATGAAAAATGTTCAGCTAATTCAAAGAAAGCAGAAAAGGAAGAAAATATGAAAAATAATTAGACAAAAAGAAAATATGTAGCAAAATGATAGATTTAAACAGTCATATTAATAATAGCACCAAATGTAAATGATCTAAACCAAGGCTGTCCAATAGAACTTCCTGTGATGATGCAAATATTCTTTTTATCTGTTTATATCTGTTCTTTCATACCTAGTCACATGTGGCTCTTGAACTTAATTTTTTATTTTATTAAATTAATTTAAATTTACAGAGTTACAGGAGATTATTGATGCAATGGACAGTAGAGTTCTAATACCCCAGTTAAAAGGCAGAGACTGTCGGATTGGTTAAAAAAGTGAGGCCCAATGATATGCCGGCAAAAGAGACTCTCTTTAAACTTAAAGACACAAACATTAAAAATAGGAGGATGGAAAAAGATTTATCATGCAACATCAATCAAAGAAGGCTAGAGTAGCTCTATTAATATCAAAGTAGATATCAAGAGGACATAACCACTCATCTGGAGATTAAAATGTTATGCAGTCATCCTTGGGATTATATTGTTGCTGCTGGGGGCAGCTGAGGAAAAATGGGAATTGTATTGGTTTGCTAGGGCTGCTATTACAAAATACCACAGACTAGATGGCTTAAATAAAGAGATGTGTCTCAGTTCTGGAGGCTGGACGTCTGAGGTCAAGGTGTGGAAAGGCTGGCTTCCTCGGAGGCCTCTCCTTGGCTTACAGATGGCCGCCCTCTTGCTGCGGCTTCACATGGTCTTTCCTCTGTGCCTACACACCCCTGGCTCTCTCTGTGTGTCCACATTTCTCCTCTTATGATGCCAGTCAGATTGGGTGAGAGCCCACCTTAACACCTAATTTTAACTTAGTCACCTTTTTTTTTTTGAGACGGAGTCTCACTTCATTGCCCAGGCTGGAGTGCAATGGTGCGATCGCGGCTCACTGCTACGTCCGCCTCCTGGATTCAAGTGATTCTTCTGCCTCAGCCTCCTGAGTAGCTGGGACTACAGGCGTGCACCACCACAGCCAGTTAATTTTTGTATTTTTAGTAGAGATGGAGTTTCACCATGTTGGCCAGGTTGGTTTCCCGACCTCAGGTGATCTACCCGCCTCGGCCTCCCAAAGTGCTGGGATTACAGGTGTGAGCCACTGTGCCCAGCCACTTAATCACTTCTTAAAAGGCTGTATCTCCAAATATAAAATAGTCTCATTCTGAGGTGCTGAGGTTGGGCTTCAGCATATGAGTTTGGGGGGGGACATGGTTCAGCCCATAATGGGAAGCATTGTCTATCACCACAGTCCTCACCAGGAACAGTGCCCGGAGGCTTCTGTGGTGTGCTGTAATTTTTGGGCAGCAGGCTGTGCCTACCTGACCTCGTGATGACAGTGAGGCATAGACCAGCCCTATAGAGGGGGACCAGGAAGCCTATGGGGCTGTGCTCCCCGGCTCAGGAGACTTGTGGAGGAAAGTAAAATAGGGAGGAAGGGAATCCGCGTCCACCTGGAATCCTGAGTTGCTTCTACTATCTCTGTTGAACCTTCTGACAACACATTCATGCCTCTCTGAGATATCCTATTTGTTAATTGAAGTGTCACTATCTGTTTTTTCCTTTTGAATTGATGAAAGAGGAACTCCAAATAAATAATGTTGTTTCTTCAGATATCCAGGAGAACCACTGCCTGAAAATGCTGACCCGTCCACAAATCCACCAACTTGCTCCACCCACAACAAGCGGCTTCTTATTGTCATGGCAACATTTGTTTTTAATCTAATGTGGAGGTGCTAGTTCTGGCTTCATTTTGTGGAATGTTAGGACATTGAAGCTAGGTCATCAATTTAGCCCCTCCTTCTCCCCTTCCTTCCCCTCTTCTTTTGAGACAGGGTCTCAGTCTCACCTAGGCTGGAATGCAGTGGCGTGATCTTGGCTCACTGCAGCCTCCACTCCTCAGCCTCAAGTGATCCTCCCACCTCAGCCCCCTGTGTAGCTGGGACTACAGGTACATACCACTACACCTGGCTCAGTTTTGCGTTTTTTGTAGAGATGGAGTCTTGCCATGTTGCCCAGGTAAATTCTCAAACTCCTGAGCTCAGGCAATCTGCCCTCTTTGGCCTCCCAAAGTGCTGGGATTACAAGCATGAGTCACTGAGCCTGGCCGTGGAGTGTAAGTTTTCTAGGTGAGGTTTGGAATTTGGAAGAGAGGTTAGAAACGAGGCTGGGAGAAGGTGCTGTAGGAATGGAGGCTTCAGGGGCCCTGAGCTACATGATCTGTAGAAGAAGTTAGGGTGAGTGTACAGAGCAAGCTAAAACAGATGGATTTCCTGAAAGCACCACTGTCGCCATGGCAACAGCTCAGCTGGCTCTGTCAGTTGCTATAGTGTTCTCTCCTTGGTGTGGACAGAATCTTGGTGTTAGTGGAGGAAGAGGACCCAGGACAGAACATACTGGACTAACCTTAGAAGGGAGAAAACAAGATTTGGGTTAGCTATTAGAGGCTCAGAAAGATTCCCCCAAGTGTGGGGGAGGTGTCAGAAGTTGCCTGCTCTAAGGATTTTTATGAGAATAGTGACAGCAGTTCTTGAAGTTGGAAGGCTTTGGTACCTTTCTTCCTGCTGCTAGACTTTGATAACCAGAGGACACCTGCCAACCTATAATTGATTCATTTGATGAAAAATTTATAGAGTATCTAGCATTGGATTCTGTTGAAAGCGTTTATCATGCTGGTGAAATCCATGTCCGTCCCTGTTAATGTCCATTCCTTATGTTTCCTGTGATAGATTTGCCACAAATAAAAGCTAATATTCGGAATTCTCCCGATGGCCAGCTGCTTCTTTTCACCACACTCTTGTTATGTGTGTGCTATGCTGCGGTCACTATGTTAGGTGTTGAAGTTATAAAAAGGAATGAACCAGGCACAGGCCCTTCCTTGGGAAGCTGATGGTCTAGGTAGGGGGATGAGCTGTGGCACAGCAAAATGAATGGCAATACAAGGTGGTGTATGCCCCAAATTAATTGTCCAGACAAGGAGATCCACAGGAATAAAAAAATGCAGCCTTTCTTCCAGGGATGGGGGAGGTTCTAGTTGGGGTTGGGCTTGAATGGGCTTGACTGAGGGCAGGACTTGGAGAAGAGGGATAGTGGTAAGGTCTTGAAAACAAGTAAGTTAAAGACCAGCCTGGGCAACATGGTGAAACCCTGTCTGTACAAAAAATACAAAAATTAGCCAGGTGTGGTGGTGCACCTTTGTCCCAGCTACTCAGGAGGCTGAGGTGGGAGAATCGCTTGAACCTGAGAGGCTGAGGTTGCAGTGAGCTGAGATTGTGCCACTGCACTCCACCCTGGGCAACAAAGAGAGATTCTGTCTCAAGATAAAACAAGTGAGAAGGAGAGTGGCAGGAGAAGAAGTGCAGTGACAGGAGTGAGTGTAGGTGGCTGTTCAGGGGAAAGGAGTAGGACTTGCTTGAGAAGAAGGGTTCAGGGCCTGGATGGTGGAAAATCAAATCAGCAAGGGAGGGCAGGGGCTCAGGTTGTCAGGACTGTGTAGTGGTTCATGCCTAGAATCCCAGCACTTTGGGAGGCCAAGGTGGGAGGATCACTTGAGCTCAGGAGGCAAAGGCTGTGGTGAGCTGAGATTGTGCCACGGCACTCCAGCCTGAGTGAACAAGCAAGACCGCATCTCAACAACAACAACAGTTGGGTTTTAAGTCTTGATATTCGGTGTGGTGGCTCTGTGGAAGATGGATTTGAGGGGGGCAAGACTACAGACAAGGAGACCAAGGAGGGGGATGTTGTATTGGTTCAAGTGAGAGATGGTGAGAGCTACAAGTAGGAAAGAGCATGGGATGGAGAGGACTTTGAACTTGACAAGTTCCAATGGTTGCATGGATGTGGCGGTGAAGAATAGGAGTCTTAGCTAATACTGAGTGCTGACATGTACCAGGTGTACAACTTAAAGAGGTTTTTTTTTTTTTTTTTTTTTTTTGAGAAGAGTCTCACTCTGTCACCCAGGCTGGAGTGCAGTGGCACAATCTTGGCTCACTGCAACAATCTCTGCCTCCCGGGTTCAAGCAATTCGCCTGCCTCGGCCTCTCAGTAACCGGGATGCACGCCACCACAGCTGGCTAATTTTGTGTTTTTAGTAGAGACAGGGTTTCACCATGTTGGCCTGGCTGGTCTCGAACTCCTGACCTCAAGTGATCCACCTGCCTCAGCCTCCCAAAGTGCTGGGATTACAGGTGTGAGCCACTGCGCCCGGCCTAAAGAGGTTTTACAGATAAGAAAGTTGAGGCACAGAGAGGCTGATTTAGCCAAGGGCACATGGCTAGCAAGTGATCCACTGGGACTCACAGCCATGTAGTTTAACTCCAGCGCCTGCCCTCATCATCACTGTACCATGCCTGGCCTGACTGGTCAGGAGGGCAGGAGAAGGGGTCTTGATGACCCAGCATCCCACCAGCAGGAATTTTACTTGGGTGACCAAGTGGGTGGTGGTGCCGTTGACTGAGGATTCTAAAAGGGAGTGGAGAGAGATACTGGTTTACGTATTACACCTGCTTAATGTGAGATGCCTGTGGACGCCCAGTGGAGGAAGCTAGCTCAGGCCTGTGCCCTTCCTCCTGCAGCCTCTCGTCACTGAGCCGCAGGGCCTCTACACCAACACTAAGTCATTATACTGCTTTCCATTTAGATGACAGATTAAAAAAAATTCTGGTGGTTCAAAGTCTAAAATTTTTCATAATCTGCAGTGATTTCTCTCTGTTTCCAGTCCACTGACTGGATGGCAGATTAAAATGTGAGGGTTTGACAAAAAAATAATGGAGCTGTGCCAACCTTTAGTGTTTCAGGCATAAAATTAAATTTAACATGGCATTATGCATTTGAAGACTTGTCATCATAGCTGGCCAGACAAATACGATTTAGAGGGTTTGGTTTTGAGAAATGAGTAGGAGAAATAAAATATGAAATATGATAATAGTGGAGACTAGACAAATTTCTAAAAACATTATCTGATGGTGTTAAGCAGTCCTTTTTGAGCGCATTGTTTAATGCTGCCATCTCTTCTGCCTATTTGACAAAGGGACTCTGATGTGTTGAACAGGTTCCACTACTGAAATCTGCAAATGTAACACCCCTTCTCCCCACATCTGCAGCGCCCCTTTCTTTTCTGTTTTTTGAGACAGAGTCTTGCTCTGTTGCCCAGGCTGGAGTGCAGTAGTGCAATCTCGGCTCACTGCTACTGCCACCTCCCCGGTTCAAATGATTCTCCTGCTTCAGCCTCCCAAGTAGCTGGAATTACAGGCATGTGCCACTATGCCTGGTTAATTTTTGTATTTTTAGTAGAAACCGGGTTTTGCCATGTTGGCCAGGCTGGTCTCAAACTCCTGACCTCAAGTGATATAACTCCCTCAGCCTCCCAAAGTGCTGGGATTACAGGCGTGAGCCACAACGCCCAGCTCCTTTCTTTCATCTCTCCAAATTTTCTCAACATTTACCCATTTTCTCCTTTCCCGGGGCTTCAATTTGTACCCACCTCCACCCCCATCCCCACTCCCTATCTTCTTGTTAGCTGCAAGTTTGGTCTGGCTATAGACTTTTCAAATTCTGAAGGTAAAACTAAGACCAGGTTCTTCTCCTCTGTTCTGCCTGAGCGCACCTTGCACCCCTAGCCTGGGCACTCTTGCACCTTCTGTTTTAGCTGCCTCCTCTGTCTGTGGTAGGGGCTTGGTGTCTTGCTGCTTCTGTTCCTCTGAGTGAAGTGTTCAAAGCCTCAGACTCCTGAGGCTCAGTTCTGTGTCCTGGCCTTCGAGGCCTTCACTTCTGTCAATATAAGAAGTGAAATATAGGTCAGCCTCACAGATCCCAGTGTTAAAAATAAAAGCTTCATCCCCAGGCTCTGCAGGTCTGTAGATTGGCCTGGGTTCCCCCACTTCCCAGCAACCACCCTTCTAAATTGCTTCTGGGAGCTTAGTACTGATGCCATCCTCTATGCAACAGGGAACCTGAAAATAGAAGAGGAGCTGAGATTGTCTCCCTTGGCAGAAGCCATTCCAAAATGTGAAGATCACCTGAATGGAAATTGTAAATAGCAGTGCTGAGCAGGTTTCCTCCCTGTCAGGCTAGGAGGGTGGGCTGCTGGTGAGGGGAGGGCAGGTCCTGGGGGAAGCCTGGAAGGGGTCCCTCTTCCTCTGAGGACCACCCAGACCCCACTCCTGTGGCAGCTAAGTGACCACACACTGAAATTCCTCAATATTTTGATGAAAGGACCCCTCCTCCCTGTCTCTGCTTTCCCATTCTTAGTCCTTGCATTTGGACTTTCTCAGAAGATTTAGCTGCTTCTGTGATATGAAAACCCAGGAGGTGAAAAGCAGGGCCTTTGAATTTATTTTTAATAACCGCACATTTCTCTCCTCCTGCATTATCTCATTTTCTTTTGCCCTTCTTCTGCAAAACCGGTAGAGAAGTTTCCCTTGGCAGAAGAAGCCAGGGCCTCTGAGAACTGCGTCTTTATGCCCTTGTGCCTTTCTCAGGTATCATTTTTTGGGCGAGTCTGTGCTTGACAAGAGACTGCGTTATCTTGCAGGAGGAACCGAAGGAGCCAGGGTACTTGACATTTAGAGCTTTTCATGAACAGTGTCTTCAGTGTCTGGCAAACCTTGAACCCTCCCAGCTGGCAGCAACAAGGCTTTCTCATCAGGACAGGCCTGTCTGAAAATGTGACATTTTCCCAGGGCCTCAAGGAAATGGAATACACCCTGCCTGCCTTTCAATCCTTCTCAGTTGGATTTTCACAGACTTCTGTCAGGGGTGTGTGTGCCAGCTGCTTTTCCTATAAACTGGAGTCAGGGGAAATGGGGAAGATAGCTGAGGCGGGAGGCAAATATGGATGCATTTAATACACATTTGGCAGGTCAAGCTGAAATATCATTGGTTACATAGTTTTCCGACGCTATCCTCCAGGTCAAATTAAATGACTTCTTTGGAAGTAGAGAAGGGCTCAAAAACAGTGATTTGGGTGACCTCTATGAACATTCTAACCTGAAAGCCTTCCCCACAGGTGACTCAGCCTACAAAGAGCCACACTCCTGGCAGACGTGGGAAAGGACACTGCCATCATCAGAGTCCACCCGCATGAAGGACCCTGGAGCACACTGCTCTGTGCCTTTAAATTTAGCCCTGCCGCTGGCTTATGTCATGACGTTGGGCTAGTTACTCAGGCTCTCTACAAAATGGGCCAGTTGGACAGGAGCGGTGCTACTCACCTCTGTCCGTACACAGAACGCCCACCCCCACCCCAGAGAGCTTTTAACACACGTCAACATCTAGAGAATGTGGATTAATTTGGTCTCAGGTGAGGCTTCGGTGATTCTCACATGAAGCAGGGGTGAGACATGCTCCCTAGATGCATGTCTGAAACTGAAATGTGCACAGGAATCACATGGGATCTTGCTGAAACGCAGACTCCAGTCCTGTGGTTTTCAGTGGAGCTGGAGATTCTTTGCTTCAGATGTGCTCCTAGGCAAAGCCGAAGGTGCAGGTCCCCAGAACACGCTCTGCATAGCCAAAGCCTGGATTGTCTTTAAGGTCCTTGGGGTGCTGATATTGTTTGGTTCCTTACTGAGTTTTCTTGTTGAGGAGGGGGCAGGGAATTAAGTAAAAGATACGTTTTTAATGGTAGCAAGGAAGACCTCCCTTTCATCACTGGGGTAAAGTGATGTCATTTTTGGGAAAATGAGTTTCAGTATTTGGTGAGTAGGGTTCAATTTGTATCCATTTTCAACTCGAGTAGGTTTATTTAGGGAGAAAAAGGAAAACAGATGTAGCTGTGTGTGTGAAGAGTGGGGAGAGAGAGCGCGGGGAACTGAGTGGAAGTGTGCATTCTCGCTGGTGAGGATTCCATGGAAACAAATACATAGGCTTCTCCAGGCCTAGTTTTGGTGAGGAGACAGGAAAAGGGGTAGATTTTATTCAACTGGGATTTAAGGTGAAGATCATGCTTCCCGGAACAACCCAAAGGCTGGAAGATTCTGTCTCCTCAGCCCCATCTCTTTCTGGTGCTAAGCAGCCATTTGTTCCAATAATACTTGAATTGTAGTGACAGCTTTTGGTTTATGCAGGCCTGCAAATCATCCTAACCTAGGAGAAGAAGTAAAATGGTGCCTTTCTTGGCCAGAACATTTCAGCTGGCTGCTTTTAAAAGGCTCTCTTCTTCCTACCTAGTCCCGCTTCCCCACGCCTCCACCTTGCTAAGAGCCACAGACACCATTTTGGAGTGTCAAGATTTTGCCTGATTCTGCATAATAATTTTTTATATATATATATATAATTTTTAAAAATTCAAGGTCAACCTTAGAGAGATATTGCTTGTATTCTGCCTTCTGCTTTCCCGAATCCCTGTAGAATTACAAATTACCATACATGAGCAGATTCTCCTGGTTTAAAATTATATTTAAAGTTAAATACTTCAGGCCTTGTGATAGTGATTCTCCTGCCCACAGACTTATGAGGCTTCCTTTTGCTTTAAAACTGGTCTTTAACAGGGCAGTGTTTCTTGCTTAAATCCACAATCCAGGACTTTGTCACGGTCCTATTTTAAAAAATTCTTCCAATTTGTAGTCTAAAGGAGAGGAATGTTTTTCTAACAAAGATATTTTCTAATCTAGAGAAAATAGTATTTATTCCTCCATGGTTTTGTTTTAACCCCCTCCCTTACATATGGAAGGATTCTTCATAGCCTCAATTTACCCACCTGCATAATGGAAGTACTAATTCTGCCTCACCTGTTAGGTGATAATCAGGGGAGACATTGATGCTAAGGCATTAAGCATTATACACGTGTCTTCCCTCTAATTCTTATTTTTTTCCCCTCTTCCTCAAACACACCAATTCCTGTCCTCCTCGGCCTTGGATCAGTCTTAGGTCATTCACAAAACATTCTCAGAGCACTTGTGAGGCTGGCCCTGTGCTTGGCACTGACTGAATAGAGTTGTCTTCCAGGAGGACATAGGGGAGATGATCAAGAAATTAAATACCATAGAGCTGTAGCAAGTGGGATAACAGAAGTTTGCCCAGAGGACAGACACCTAACAGCTTAGGCAAGAATAGGAGGAGGGTGGGGTGTGGAGTGTGGGGCTGCCAGGGAAGGCTTAAAGAGGCGAATGATAAGGGGGAATTAGCCAGGCAATGGGAACACAGACCTGAGAGAACGTCTGATTTCAGCAAATTGAAAATAGTTTGGATAGCTCTTGTGGAAACCAAGCAGCCAATGTTTGAATTCTTTGCCAGTAGTATAGGGTTTATCATTCATGTGGTGGAAGTGGCTTTTCTAGCCCATCCTGGTAGGATGGGTATTTTGAATTATTCTTTCCGTAAGAGTAAGGGATTTGCCTCCTACCCTGTCCTGCCCATGGCAAAGGACATGCCCTGGTGAGATGGCTGACTAGAGTTGGCATGCACTAATCCTCAGAACATCGGAGATAACAGGGTAGGGAATGTGCCTGGCTCATGGTTCTCTGACACAGTGCTCTATCCAACTGGGGTTGTTTGCTATGACCCGAGTTTGGAATTTGCAAGCGTAGTTCTTCAGAGCAAGACTTTTCAAACTGTAAATCACAGCCCATATTTGATATGGGTTATAACATCAATAGTTTGCAAACGGCATTTTACAAAATGAAATAGAGAACAGGACATTAAACTATATCACACAAATAAGATCTAGATTATTTATTAAGAACATTTTTCTGCAAGTAATTTTATTAGCCTGGGTGAACACTTGCAGTCATTGTCACCATTACATTCTTCATCTTTACAAAGTGTGCTTATCTGCTTCTAATTTTGAATATCTTTTTATTCCCTTTACCTCTTGCATGTGTGAAGAAGTCATTGTTAACACAGGTGTTTCGGTGACAGTGTTTGGTCCTGTGTTACTCCTGCAGGGGGTCGGCATGTAGGTGTCTCCTCCTTGTCCTCAGTCTGTCACTCACCTCTCTAAACACAGAGGTTGGGGAGATGGATCTCCAAGTTATCCACGTGAAGGACCATGTCTGTAAATTCCCCGGTCCTCCCAATGGCCAGCCCATGCCGACTGTGGCTCTCAGCCACCTTAGTTAATAGTATTAATGAAACCTAATATTTTTGTGGGCAGACTGTGTGCCATCCATTGAGTTGTATACTTTATGGACTATTTTCTGTAATTCCCACTACAGTTGTTCACAGTAAATCCTCTTAATGTTCCCACTTTTCCAGATAAGGAAATCAAGGCATAGGGAAGTAACTTGCTGCAGTTATACAGCTAGTAAGTATAGAGCTGGGATTTGAACCCATAAAGTCTGATTCCAGAGTGCCTGCTCTTAACCACTATACTTATATTGCCTCTGAAATAAATATAAAACATGTTTGGGGTATAAAGCCTAAAGTCATTTCAAATGAATAACTCCCAAATCAGCATGAGGCTAAAGTTGACAGCTTAAACAGCATATAGTTCTTTAATGACTTCTAAGGCGATGCAATGATTCCTAATGTGTTCGTATCACAGTTGTCCTTCAACATGAATCTGTGAAATAGTTGGATGATTTAGAGCAAAGTTGTATAATGTTGGCATTTGAGACTATTTCTCTGAGTCTAGTATCACAATACGGTTTCTGTCCACCAAGTGGGATATATGTTTTTGTAATTTGAAGACACTAAACTGTTTCTAAGAAGGAAACATTGCCCATTTGGCCCAATTTGTGTTGTTATTTACTTTTCTGTTTATGTAAATGTTTTGTTTCCTTAAATAGTAAAGGAGTGAAGAATGTGCCATCTCAAAATATCTCAAATTGGTATATTCATTATTTTGATCTAAAAATATTGGAGGAATTGTAGTTTTAATAAAAAAGGCTAGCTGGCCTGTATTTTCCTGTGTGTAGAAAGTCATAAGGATTCTTTCGGGAGGGGTGCCTTTTCCCTACCAGGGTGAGAGTCTATTCTTTATCACTGGGGACTGGAATTTGGTGCCGCAACAGGCATGAATAAATAGACTTTCTGAAGTAACCCCTATATTCCACTGGCTTTACGCCCTCCATATATCTCCCAGTGACTCCCTAGAGTTTACTATCTCTATCCAGAACCCCTTGTCATTTCTTCACAAATTTATCATTCTTTGTCTCAGAAGTATAAAATTAGCTTGGTTTGAACACTTCTTTGGACTCTGCTGTCCTGTGAAAAGCCTCATGTACTAGTAGAACTAATAAAAACTTGTATGCTTTTCTCGTTAACCTGCCCTGTGTCAGTTTGGTTCCAAGACCCAACTGAATTGCCCCTATAAGAGCTCAGGGGAGGCAGAGTTGATCTTTTCCTCCCCCACAGTAGACTGTAAGCTGCTTGAAAATGGTGTCCTTCAGTGACTCAAGCACTGCTGTGAAGAATAGGATTGGTGACAGTGTGTGGAAGACAGAGCTACTGCTGTCTCCTTCCCCTGGTCTTTTCCACTGAAGTTGAGTGCGTGATTGGATGCCCCACTAAACTGGACTAGTTCTGCAGTCTGCTGATAAATGTAGCAAATTGAGTTCTTTGTTCCTTCCCATTTTGTTTTCTTCTTCCCCTAACCTCTGTAAACTCACTTGTACTGTTTCTTGGGCCTCAGGGTTGTTTAGGACCATCCATAGTGGGTAATAGACTTTTTTTTTTTTTTTTAAGGCAATGTCTCACTCTGTCACCAGGCCGGAGTGCAGAGGCACGATCTCCGCTTACTGCAACCTCTGCCTCCTGGGTTCCAGTGATTCCCCTGCCTCAGCCTCCCGAGTAGCTGGGACTACAGGCATGTACCACCACATCTGGCTAATTTTTTGTATTTTAGTAGAGGTGGGTTTCACTATGTTGGCCAGGATGATCTCAGTCTTCTGACCTCGTGATCCACCCGCCTCGGCCTCCCAAAGTGCTGGGAATATAGGCATGAGTCACCGCGCCTGGCCACCATCTGCAGACTTAAGAACATATTCTTTAATTCCACTTTTCTGGAGTAATAAAGATGCTTTGTAACATTTTTTCCTCCCATGTATATCAGGGATTGCAGCAGATGTGTGAAGTCTCAGCTGGGCAGGTGTTAAGACTAAACACCATTGTCCATTGATTATTTAAACTTACATTTAAAAGTTTGGCATGCTTGGCTTGGCTAAGTAGAAATAAACACAGCTGAGGCCGGGCACAGTGGCTCACGCCTGTAATCCCAGCACTTTGGAGGCTGAGGCGGGCGGATCAACTGAGGTCGGGAGTTTGAGACCAGCTTGACCAGTATGGAGAAACCCTGTCTCTACTAAAAAAAAAAAAAAAAATTAGCCAGGTGTGGTGATGCATGGCAAAGGAACTGGGTAGAAATAATGAAGGTTCTTTTGAGTGTCCTCTCCCCTACCTCTCCCCCATGCCCTGTGCTTGCTCAAAGTCAAGGCACCCTTAGGCCTGAGCCTATCAATTCTCCCAGTGGCAAGTGTTTCCCACTTGTTTCTGGCAAGTGGATGGGCCCTTTTCATTGTTTCCCTTTCCCTGCTTTGACTCTGTGTCTAGATTCTAGTTCCCATTTAAGACTTGAAATTAAATCATTCTCGTTTAGGTTAAAATGGGCTCAAGGAACTGATTAAATTTCTCCCAGCCCTAAGTCCTTTGCTCTTCTGTGGGACTGCTGCTTCATACAGCAACACGAACAAAAGCTTTCACTTAAATCTCCAAGTAATTCATTTTTCCTCAGCAGTAATCTTCTTGCCTTCCGCAATTGATTGAATTTGTCCTTTTTGAGAATAGCTCAACTTTGGTCTCAAAGATCAGCTCTTTCTCCCTCTCGTCCTGATTCCGTAAGTCTGAACTGCAGCCTTTCCATGGCTGCTGGTTTCCTTGTTTTAACCCTACTTCTCCAAGCTTTTGCCCTCTGTGGTTCTTGTTTTCTCCCAGTGCCAATGGCAGGGATGAAGTACCATGGGAAATCCCTTTATAGAAAGAGAGGTGCAAAGACAGTTGGCCAACGGCATACTGATGGCTGCCTGGTCTGCTGATTGTAATCCATACACAATATTTGCAACTATAGAAAGCCTTGCAAGGGCTGGCATAACAAAAATGACAGGTGGCATCTATTTGATCACTTACTATGTGCCAGCCACAATGTTAAATACCTTAATAAACCTCTCATTTAATTTTCACAAAATCCTGCAAGGAAGCTACTGTTATCACCCCCATTTTATGTAAGAGGAATAGAAGTGAAGTTTGGAGAAGTTAAGTAGCTAATATGTGGTAGAGCTGGAATTGAGACCCAGTGGGTCTTGTTCTAAAACCTTTGTAGCAGTGGGTAAGAGAAAGGAATGAGCTTTGGAGTCAGGGAATCTAAGTCTGAGCGCTGGCTCTAATATTTATTAGCTGTGAGACTCAGGCAGGCTTTAACCTTCCCAAGTGCCAGTTTTCTCATTTGCATTTGTAAAGAATATCATCTGTCTTTCAGAGTCATTATAAAAAGCAGGGTTATAAAGTGCTCAGCACAGTGCCTGGTACATAGTAGGTGCTCAATATATATATGTATAGTAATATTGAAACGGGAGAGTTCCCTTATCCGCCTTGCGAGGAGTGTGACAAGAGTGATGGACAGCGAGGTGGACGGGGAGCCAGAAGTGAGGGAGGAGTGGGAAGGTGGGCCTCCCTGGAGTCAGGCTGCCCAGTGGCTGGACTCTTTTCCGACTGCCCCGGGCTGAGCTCCCCTCAGCATCTGCGTCGTTCCACCATCACTGGTCTGCTGCTGTCTGTTGGTGTGTTCCTCTGCTTCTCTTGATGTCCAGCCTCTTGTGTCTGTGTCCACTTAAGGTCTCAGGTTTTAAAAGGCACAGGATGGGGGGATGGGGGTGTGGGGGTGTGGCAGGGTAGAGTGGTCTTTTTTTTTCTTTTGTGGGGGGCGCACAGTCTCACTCTCTTGCCCAGGCTGGAGTGTAGTGGTGCAATCTTGGGTCACTGCAACCTCTGCCTACCAGGTTCAAGTGATTCTCCCTCCTCAATCTCCTGAGTAGCTGGGATTACAGGTGTCCACCACCACACCTGACTAATTTTTGTATTTTTAGTAGACATGGGGTTTCACCATGTTGGCCAGGCTGGTCTCGAACTCTTGACCTAGGTGATTCACCCACCTAGGCCTCCCCAAAGTGTTGGAATTACAGGTGTGAGCCACCGCACCTGGCCAGTGGTCTTGGAAAATGCAACATTTGGGTGTAAAAGCAGGAGTGTGTGTTCTCCCTTGGGTATGTGGGCACAGGCTGGAGGGTGACACCCTGCCCTTCTCTACTCAGCACTCCTTGCCCCATTCCCATATCAGTGCTACTTCTGCTTGGATATTTACTCTTCCCATTTACTCTATCGTGTCTTCTTCAAATGTCTTGAAAACTTTTGGTATCCTGTCTCTACCTTATCAGTCACCTTCTGTTTGTCAAGATTTCTGTGGAACAGAGAAAAATATATGAAGGAAAGGCTTGGTTTGTGGTATGGAATGCAATAATCAGTTGGTACAGCTGATATGCTTCAAGAAATTAAGACAAAAACCTGATTGATCTGAAGAGAGAAAATTCAGGTTTAACTAGAGGATAAAAATAGGTCATCATGGTCTCAGATGAAAGCCAAAGAGAGAAAAAGAAGCAAAGTGTACATCAGACAATGAGAATTATCTCCAGGAAAGACATATTTACAGCATCTCATCTCAACAAAAACACTTTTCCTTTTAATTGGCTGAAAGGCACTCCTCAGCTAAGAGAGCGCTAGCCTGATCATTTGGGATGTCCTTTTGAATATTTTCCTCAGGTTCCCATTTTCCTGCCAGCTGGTATTGCTTCCATAATTTTCTAATTCAGTGACAATGGAAACCATTCAGTGCCCCACTGTCTCTCCTGTACTGCTCAGCTTGTGTAACTCTAGTTGTTGTAGGATCTCAGTTCTGGTATTTTGGATTGTGGGAAACAGTTTCATAAAGCAATTTTTAAGAAAAATGAAAACTCATATAGCACTTACTGTGAGCCAGGCACTGCTCTGTGCCCTTTATAGATATTAAATCATTTAATTTTTAGAACAACCCGAGGAGGCAGGTACTATTCTTTTTGCCATGTTGCAAACAAATCAACTGAAGCATAGAGAGATTCAATAACTTGCCCAAGGTGATATGGCTAGTATTTGGCAAAGCCAGAATTTGACTCTACTTAGCCTGCATTTAGTATCTAGCCTCTTAACCACCACTCTGTACTACCTCCCACCTACCTCAGTTATATGCAGTATTTTCTGATACTTTCTGTTCTAGTCCATATTCTATACTTTTTTTTTTTTTTGAGACGGAGTCTCACTCTGTTGCCAGGCTGGAGTGCAGTGGGGCGATCTCAGTTTACTGCAACCTCAACCTCCCTGTCTCCTGGGTTCAAGCGATTCTCCTGCCTCAGCCTCCCAAGTAGCTGGGACTAAAGGTGCGTGCCACCACGCCCAGCTAATTTTTGTATTTTTAGTAGAGATGGGGTTTCACCGTGTTAGCCAGGGTGGTCTCAATCTCCTGACCTCGTGATCTGCCACTTGGCTTCCCAAAGTGCTGGGATTACAGGTGTGAGCCATTGTACCCGGCCCATACTCTATACTTTTAGTTTTAAAAATGGTGTCTGGGTGTGATTCATGAAATGATCTTGCCACTTTATAATGGGTACCAACACAAAGTTTAAAAACCACTGGGCAGAGGTGGGAGGAGGGAGAGGATTAGGAAGAATAGCTAATGGGTGCTGGGCTTAATACCTGGGTGATGGTATGATCTGTGCAGCAAACCGCCGTGGCACACATTGTAACTATGTAACAAACGTGCACATGTATTCCTGAACTTAACGTTGGGGGAAAAAAAACCAAACACTGGGTTAGACCTTCTCTGTTGTGAGATGGACACATCAGCCTGTCTTTGCCTGGTGCCTGAAACGTTCCATTCATGTCTCTCTTTTTTCTGATGACATTCTCACCCAGCAAGTCAGTGCTTAGGATCGGGCCTCCCACTGATGTCTGCCTGCAGGGAAATAATGCATTGGTTACGTGGACTTACGAGTCTCCCCGTGAATTAGAAAACCATCTCACTGGTTTAGGCTATGAGGCTACATAATGTGAATCTGCCCCCAAGAAATGGGTCCTTGAGAAATGGAGTCACCGGATCAGACTTCAGTGCCAGCGAGGCCAAGGACTGTGAGGACCTTGGTTTTCTCAAGGTCCACTCTGTGACATCTTTTGTAGGATAGCTTGCAAGATTTCTTCCTGGGGTGGTGAATCTTAACCCTGAGGACTGACTGTGGGAGCATGATTTAAATGACTACAGCACTTAGCATTTGTTCCATAACCAGAAATCAGGCTCAATACCTCTGTTTTTTCTCTCTGTCCTCATTTGCTCACATATCTTTCTACAGAAAAGAAACTGATGTTACTTTCCCACCTCAGCTTTATTATACTGCATGAATAAATGCAACACATCACCTCCAAATAATTGATTGAAATGCAATCCCTTTCCCTCTCACTCCAGCCAGTCTCTCTCCTAAGATGGTATCTAGTGGGGCCATGTCTTCATGCATTATGCATCTCTATGATTATGCATTAACTTCTCGAGAACTAGGAAGGGATACCTAAATTCTTCAAGCATGTTTGGTTATGCTACATAATTGATTACATCTTTTATTTATAAAAATTACTTGCTGGAAGTTCAGACATAAGTTCTGTCAACCCATCTTCTCTATTAGATTTCAACTCCCGGCATGAAGTCCAAAAACTCACCTACAGATTTCAGTCTTTGAAAGCCCTTAGGCAGGCAGCCAGAATGAAGTCGGGCATTCCAGACAAGTGAGACTAGCCTTGAGCCTGCAGGCACCTGTACTGACCTCTTCCTATGGGGATACAGCTTGTCAAGACCTTAAGTGCTGGGGAAACCTATTTCCAATAAGGCCTTAGTAGCTGCTGTCTCCCAAATGATAAGCAGTTAGGGACTTTTTGTACCTGAGTGACTGTAATCAGGTAATGGGAGAAGTTATTAAACCTTCCTAGTTTGTATGAGTGGGAGGATAATATAAGTAAAAAGAAATATGGTAACCGTCTGGGGAACAGACTGCACAATGAAAACATTTTGTTTTGTCACTTAAAACATATTTGGGAGAAATTGTAAACAGACAAAATAAATGTAACTAGCATGGTCAACAAACACAATTACTGATGCAATCAACTTATAACTTTTTTCAGCCAGGCTCCATGGCTCATGCCTGTAATCCAGCAATGTGGGAGACTGAGGCGGGCAGATCACTTGAGCTTAGGACTTCAAGACCATCCTAGGCAACATGGAGAGATTTCGTGTCTACTAAAAATAGAAAAATTAGCCAGATGTGGTGCGTGCCTGTAGTCCCAGCTACTCAGGAGGCTGAGGTGGGAGGATGGTTGGAGCCCGGGAGTATTGCAGTGAGTCAAGAGTGTGCCACAGCAATCCAGCTTGGGCCCTGGAGCCAGACCTTGTCTCAGCAACGACAACAACAAAAAAGAAGTTAATGGCCGGGTGTGGTGATGCCTGTAATCTCAGTACTTTGGGAGACCAAGGCAGGAGGATTGCTTGAGGCTAGGAGTTCAAGACCAGGCTGTACAACATAGTGAGACCCTGTCTCTACATAAAAATTTAAAAAGTTAACCAGGCATGGTGGCGCATGGCTGTAGTCCCAGCTACTCAGGAAGCTGAGGTAGGAGGGTTACTGAAGCCTAGGAGGTAGAAGTTGCAGTGAACACATGATTGCACCACTGCACTCCAGCCCAGGTGACAGAATGAGACATGTCTCAAATATATACGTATGTATGTGTGTGTGTGTATATGTGTATATATATAAAATTTTTTTCCCCTGTTGCCCTTTTACACTTTATTTAATAGGCTGGAGTGCAGTGGCATAATCATGGCTCCAGCTCACAACACCCAGACTGGGCCACGACAGCAGGATACAGGGGCATGTGGGAGCTGGTCTGCCTTTCTGGGGTTTCCTGGATAGAGTGTGCCCTGGGGACCAAACGTGGCCACTCAGAATAGAGAGCTGGTGTGATGTCAGATTGGGTCCTGTCTCACAGGGCAACCTACTAAAGGGGCAGAGAGACCCTAGCAGCAAAGAAGCTAGAGGTGGGATAAAGGTGAGCTTTAATAGGCTGGAGTGCAGTGGCATAATCATGGAGGATTTATTTCTAAATCCTTCTGGGCTCGAGAGATCCTCCTGCCTCAGCTTCCTGAGTAGCTGGGACTACAGGTAGGAGCCACTATACCCCACTAAATTTTTCATAGTTTTTTGTAGATATGAGGGTCTCACTGTGTTGCCCAGGCTGGTCTTTACCTCTTGATTTCAAGCAGTCCTCTTGCCTCAGCCTCCCAAAGTGCTGGGATTGCAGGTGTAAGCCACTGAGCCTGGCCTCAATCATTTTTAGGAAATAGACTGTCCTCCTGTCACTAACTTACAAGCTCAGTCTCAATTCAGAAATTAGAATGACCAGCCCAAGCTGAGAATCCAACCTTTAACTTCATCTAATGTTTGTCACCCCCTTCCTCGTCTCAGGCCTGGATCCGACTGGGAGTCTCAGTGGGAAGGGCTGGGGGCTAGGTGGGAGTCTTTCTATAGCTTCTCTCTTTCTATGCATCTTTCTCTCCCCAGAAAGTCTCACTCCTCCTGCCTGTCATGTGCGGGGATGGCCCCGGCCAAGGCACAGGGATTCGCACACCCTAAACTCACCCCAACCCTGCTCTAAAGTATCTATTACCACGTGTGTGCTGAAAGAAATGCACTAGGATTCAGATGGGCCAAGGCTTGGAAGAGGACAAGAGGATTACAGAGTAATTTAGGAAGTATGTAGTCAGGTGCAGCTGGACAGGCTTCTGCTTAGCCACACTTCATGATCATGAAAAGCCCCAATGAAAACTTGATAATTTTTTTAGCACAGAATATTCTCTTAAAGAGAGGCGTATATCTGTTTACCAGCCACGACCTCCCTCCAGGGCAGTGTGTGGAGGCTGCCGGCAGGGGGTGCTGCACCCACACTGCTGGCACCAGTATGTGGGCATTACCAGGCTTCATAAATTGCTGGCAATTTAAAGCTGGAGGGGATGTTAGAAACCGTATCATCCACTGATTTCCATTTGATCGTGAGGAACCTATGATCCCGAGAGTTGAGTTCCTGGTGGGAATGGAGCTAAAATAGAGCGCTCTCAACTTCCAGGCCAGGACCTCCAACTTTCACATCCCCACCTCCTTCCCCTGGCGTGACTACAAATGTCTTACCACTGTTGAGAGGGAAATGATTTGCATGTGGAGGAATCAGCAAGGACAAGAACGGGTACTTAGTGCTAATTGCCTGGGAAATCACAGAGTGAAGCTTTTTGCATTTGGCCCCAATAACAGTCAACCCTCAAATAGTAGGGGTGAGATTATTATTTTTTAATGATTATATTTAAAAAATCACACTTCGGGGAAAATAATTACAATTTGTTAAAATCATCAAAACATTTGCCCATCCTCTGAGAGGCCCTATGTTGTAGTATCAGTCCTCACCTGTTATTACTAGCTGAGTGATCGTGGCTGAGTTTCTAAACTCCATTTTGCCTCATCTGTAAAATGGGTTTGGTGAAGATTAAATGAGATAAGACATAGAAAGTGCTTTTTTGGATCATGACATATCCTAAGTACTCAAAAGTGCCAACTGTAATAATAATAGGGGCTTTAGGCATCTATAACTTGGAACTGCTGTGTAGTTGTATCGACCACAATGGAGAAATGTTCCCTCTCACCAGTTGGATATGTAGCTGTTGGGGGTAGCTTCTCTGTGGTCTACCAGGATCCTCTCCAGAGGCCAAACCTGTGGTCAGGAGTTGGCTAAGGTGAGGGAGTGAAGAGTAGGTATGGAAGGGTGGAAGGAATGAGTGAGTGGCTTTATAGCCTAAGCTGGAGAGTAAGAAAGAATTGAGAAAGAGAGCAAGCATGCTGGGGTGTCCTTCTTATAGGCAAATAAATAAATAAATAGATAAATAAACAAAAGCCATGAAACAGACAGTGATAACCTTTTTTAAGGTACAAATCTTTTGGTTCTTTTTAATCAAGTATTTTATGTGATGCTTACAGAATACATTTGTTATTTTGTACAGCTCTTATTTTTTGTTTTTGTTTTACAATTTGGGTGATACCTGCAAAAAGTAGTTATAGTTCTAGATAGCGGATTTTGTTTTTGGCTAATTAGATTGACCTTGGGTCCAATCTGTAATATGTTTCAAACATTCAAATTTTGTTTACATTAGTTCAATCTTCTCCATGACCGTTTTTGCCCCCTAGCCCTCCTACCTCATTGTGCCATTGATATCAACTTGACTTTGTTTTTTTCTCTTTTCAGAGTTTGATTCAGTAGTTGTAAAATGCTTTCAGATCACAATATGCAACTCTGCCTTGACAGAAAGGCACAATATCAATAAGAGATGGCCAGAAAGGCAAGCATGAAAATAGTATCCCTGAGTTTTTTCCAGTAGCACATGATACAACGTTGAATAATTGCTGGATATATTTGACAAATTGGGAATATAGTTCATTAGGGAGCTGGGGAACTTAAAAATCAGGCTGTCTTCAAGAAAATTTATGAGGGGATTATAGTGTGCAGCCACCAGAAAATGGGGCAGCAGGAATCTAGGCTGAATTGATGATCTGCCTGACTGGGAGCTGCATCCACTGAGCAAAACTTTCTTTAGTCAAAGTGACTTAGAGGGAAATTGTGATAAATAGAATGAATGAAAAAAAATGAACATCCAGAATATCTAGAGAATGCAGTGAAATCCACAAGAGCAATACTATTTCTACTGCATGAATGGTCAAAAAAATTCTGAACATGTTGTTCACACAAAAGGCAATACAAATAGAAAACAAATCCTTGGAAAAGGACTCATCCTCCTCAGTAATTATAAGAAGTTAAAACACAAAACCATGCAATGCTGTTAAACTGGCAAATTATAAAATCAAAATCTGGCAAGGCTTTTGAGAAAGTTATATCCTCATACTAACATAAATTAGTACAGTATTTCTGGAAAGCAACATGGCAAAGTGTAATAAACTATGAAACATCACATCCTTTGAACTAGTATATGTTTGAGACTACATCCTGGAGAAACAAAAGAAAGAAAAATAGAAAAAAAATCCTAAAGATTATTTTTAAAAAATAAAAGCAAACTATGGTTTGGCATCGTGGCTCATGCCTGTAATCCTAGCACTTTGAAAGGCTGACGTGGGAGGATGACTTGGGCCCAGGAGTTCGAGACCAGCCTGGGCAACATGGCAAGACCCCGTGTCTATAAATTTTTTTAAAAAAAATTAGCTGGGCATGGTGGCATGCACCTGTAGTTCCAGCTACTCAGGAGGCTGAGGTGGGAAGATTGCTTGAGCCCAGGAGGTCGAGGCTACAGTGAGCTGAGGGCACCACTGCATTCCAGCCTGGGCAACAGAGCAAGACCTTGTCTCAGAAAAAAACCCCAAAAGTATGATGTAAAATGAAATATAGTATTACTATTAAGAATGATATATATATATTTTGTGAGACAGAGTCTCACTCTGTCACCCAGGCTGGATTACAGTGGCAGAATCTCGTCTCACTGCAACTCTCGCCTCCCGGGCTCAAGTGATCCCCCCACCTCAGCCTCCAGTATAGCTGGGACCACAGGTGCACACCACCATGCCTTGCTAATTTTAAAATATTTTTTGTAGAGATGGGATTTTGCTATGTTGTCTAGGCTGATCTTGAACTCCTGGGCTCAAGTGATCCACCCACCTTGGTCTGGGATTTGGGTCCCAAAGTTCTGGGATTACAGGTCTGAGCCACTGTGCCTGGTCAAGAATGATAAATTTGTATGTTATAAAACAAATAGGTTTATATAAAATACAGTAAGTCCTCACTTAACATCATTGACAGGTTCTCAGAAACTGTGACTTTAAGTGTAATGGTGGATAATGAAACCAGTTTAACCACAGGCTAATTGATATAAATACAGAGCTAAGTTCCTACGACATATTTCTAGTCACAAAAACATCACCAAACTTCTAGATTAAGACCCAAAACACTTCTATTAAAAATTGAAATAAATGTGAGCTATACATACATTTCAGAAAGATTAATAAAAACAAGATAATTTTTTACCCAATTTTTGGTGAATCAGTGAGTGACAGGTGGTGGGTAAATCAAGGAATAAGTGTTTGCAATGAGAACATTGTCAGGAGCCCCTTCTCCCACCATGCAGTTGAAAAATGAGCAGTAAAGAACGTGGTGGCTCCTCGAGCGCTTTCACACTGCATCGTTTGTTGTCGTGTATCTGTAGGAGTTTCCTCTATTTTACACATTTTTATTTTACTGTCATTTGTATTCATTTATTTCCCAACCTGCTTCTTCCACCTCAGGGTGGGAGGTAGCCAGAGCCTATCCCCAGCAACTCAAGGCACAGGGTGGTGACCAACCCTGGACAGGACGCCATCCCACCATAGGGTCCGCACACTCACACACACACGGTTGCTTAGATGTGGACCCTGTTGACACGCCAATCAACTGAATGCACAATGCATGTCTTTGGTATGTGGGAGGAAACCAGAATACTCAGAGAAAACCCACACAGATGTGGGGAGAACTTGCAAACCGCACAGACAGTGGCCCCGGCTGGGAATCAATTTTTTTAAATCTCATCAACATTATAACAAAACCATATTGATCAAAGTGATGCTTTTTTGAGGACCTGCTATAATGATAGATGAAAAATAGTTGAGCTCAGACTGGGCGTGGTGGCTTACGCCTGTAATCCCAGCACTTTGAGAGGCTGAGGTGGACGGACTGCCTGAGCTCAGGAGTTCGAGACCAGCCTGGGCAACATGGTGAAATCCCATCTCCACTAAAAAAGATACACAAAAATTAGCTGGGTGTGGTGGCATTCACCTGTAATCCCAGTTTACTTGGGAAGCTGAAGAACGAGAATTCCCAAGTTAAACTGCCTCTGCTTGAGCCCGGGAAGCAGAGGTTGCAGTGAGCCAAGATCGTGCCACTGCACTCCAGCCTGGGCAATAAAGTGAGACCCTGTCTCAAAAAAAGAAATAGTTGAGCTCAACTTTATAAATATTGACTACAGGTTTGTTTAAAAAAAAAAAAAGCCCAAGCAACAATAAAGCTAAAAAGAGAAAATCTGTTACATGGCAGGGTGAGAAGTTAATTTGATTTTTCTGTTGCTTTGATGTTTTGTATTTATCTCTTATGACAAAATTGGTTCAAAACAATTTTTATTTTATTTTTGTTATACTTTAAGTTCTGGGGTACATGTGCAGAATGTGCAGGTTTGTTACATAGGTGTGCACATGCCATGGTGGTTTGCTGCACCTATCAACCCATCATCTACCATTAGGTATTTCTCCTAATGCTGTCCCTCTGATAACCCCCATCCCCTGCTATCCCTCCCCTAGCCCGCACCCCCCAGCAGTCCCTGTGTATAATGTTCCCCTCCCTGTGTCCACGTGTTCTCATTGTTCAACACCCACTTATGAGTGAGAACATGCGGTGTTTGGTTTTCTGTTCTTGTGTCAGTTTGTTGAGAATGATGGTTTCCAGCTTTATCCATATCCCTGCAAGGGACATGAACTCATCCTTTTTTATGACTGCATAGTATTCCTTGGTGTATATTTGCCTTATTTTCTTTCTTTCTTTCTTTCTTTTTTTTGAGATGGGGTTTCACTCTTGTTGCCCAGCTGGAGTGCAATGGCGCAATCTTGGCTCACTGCAACCTCCTCCTCCTGGGTTCAAGTGATTCTCCTGCCTCAACCTCCCAAGTAGCTGGGATTACAGGTGCATACCACCATGCCCAGCTAATTTTTTGTATTTTGAGTAGAGATAGGGTTTCACCATGTTGGCCAGGCTGGTCTCAAACTCCTGACTTCAGGTGATCCACCCGCCTCGGCCTCCCAAAGTGCTGGGATTACAGGCGTGAGCCACTGCACCCAGGCACCACATTTTCTTTATCAGTCTATCATTGATGGGCATTTGGGTTGGTTCCAAGTCTTTGCTATTGTGAACAGTGCTGCAATAAACATGTGTGTGCATGTAAAAACA
>CAUYLG010037155.1:0-54929 GCA_963573385.1 Cacajao melanocephalus | reverse complement strand
ATCCCCTGTAGGAGGAGAGGCATTCTGATTTCGGGTGTTCTCAGCCTTTTTGCACTGGTTTCTTCCCATTTTTGTGGATTTATCCACCTGTCGTCTTTGTAATTGCCGACTTTCAGATTGGGTCTGAGTGGATGTCTGGCTGGTTGGTGATGAAGTTTTCTCTGTTTCTTAGTTTTCCTTCGGCGGACGCCCTTTCCCCACAGAGCTAGGCCTTCCCAGGTTCAGCTGTGCTTACTGTGAAACTCTCAGTCCTCAGCGCTTTCAATTGCTGTTCTCTTTGTGGGGATGGGACCAGCCGAGCCCGACTCAAAGGGCACCCAGTCCCGTATCCTCTGCACTGAGAAGCGCGCCGGGGCGCCGGCAAAACAGCCGCGTCGGTCAAAAGAGTCGCACTGGCGACCTGTGTGGCTCCCCCGCCAGGAATCTCCCAGTTTGTGGGCCACAGAAGTTCGTCTGAAATTGCGGCGTCCACTCGCTGTCTTTGCTTTCACTGGGAGCTACAATCCTGAGCTGTTGTTAATTGGCCATCTTGGATCTCTCCTCCGACTCCTGAGTTTGTAAGGCTGGCCCTGTTCTGGTTATCCCCATCAGTAAAAGGCAGGGCTGGGAGGAAGTTGGAACCAACCAACTGGAGTGTGTGTGTATGTGTACATAGGATGAATGTATTGATTTTCCCTTCACAGACGAGAGAGTTGGCTGGAATGGTCCTTACTCAGTGATATTTATTTAGGTTTGCACACTTTCCAAAATGTTGCTTATTTAAGTCCCATTTACAATACTTAAAAATGGCTGGATACCAGGCAGTGCTGGGGTCGGTGGAGCGTAGTGCCAAGAAAATACTAAATCATGAGAGCTGATTACCATGCCCAGAAAATAATGCAGTCTTGTGAATGACCTTTGTCTTTAAGCCAGGGTAAGGAGTTAGTTATAAATGGTTGGTGGTTAAAGTCCCAGTGTGTCCCTGGAGAACAGCAAGTGGAGATGGAACGAGCAGCCTTTGACTCGTGTTCTGTGTCCTTTGATCTGTGCCAAGGAAGACATCATGCTTAGCAAAGATTGCTTTGAAACGCACAATTTTATTTTCTCAGCTAAATATCGTAGCAGCAATAGTAGAGTAGTGAGTGGAAATGCATTGCTCACTCTATTCCACACTACCTGGAATTTATGTGCTATACCTGCTTCCCCCCAGGTTTCAGTAATGCCAGTGCCTGCTGTTGAGATGTGCAGATAACATACACTTCCTCATGGTAGAAGGATAAAGAGTCATGGTTGAGGGCACAGGCTGTTGAGACAGACTGGTTCAAATCTTTCCTGCAATTCATCTAAGCTTTGTCGTTGTGGTTTCTTTATCTTTGAAGAGATGGGGATTAAATGATTTAATTCTATAGGGACAGCATCTGGTATATTTATTACATTGGCAGCTTCTAGGTCAAAAATAAGAAATATCTCTTGAAAGAATTTAAAAATTTAGTATAAATTAGGTTATAATTTTCCTGAACCCTCCTGCTTTCTGGATCTGATGCTGACATCATGGTCTCTGTTCTCTGCCCACAACAACCCCAAAGTTTTTCTAATACTGCTATTATGAAGACATAAGGAAAACACTTTTTCTTTTGAACATCTGAACAGAGACAAACTTCCCTTTATAAATAGTTGGTCGGGATGCAGCTGAAAGTGTTGGGTCCTGATTTTGATCAGCCTGAAGCTTTCCCGGACCAAACTGAGGGTCAGGCTGCTATTGGCCCAATAACGAGATGCAGATGAACTGGGGAGGAAGAGCGTTTTTATTTCTGCCACTGGTTACAGGGAGAAGGCCTGGAAATTATTGCCAGACCAACTCAAAATTACCAAGCTTCCCAGAGCATATATACCTTCTAAGCTATATGTCTGTGTGTAAGTGTGCATCTAAAGAGTGATCCGCTTCTTTTAATCTATAACTAAGGTCTGAGTCATGAAGACCTTCCGCTGGCGCCTCAGTAAAGTTACTTAGTCTAAATGGGTCCAGGTGCTGGGGTAGATTACCCTCATCTTGTCTCCTGCTATATCACGGAGGTTTGGGGAGTTCCTTCAGACCCCCAGTAAACTTGTTTGTGGAGGCCTGGGGAGTTTCTTCAGACCCCCAGTAAAACTTGCTTAATCCTGTTAAGGATTTCATGGGTCCTGTTAAGATTTCCTTCGTTATTTTGTCATCCTTTAAGGCCCAGGAAGGGCCTAGGCAAAACTCTTGGTGGGCTTTTGTTACAGTCCAGCCTTTGTATGAGGGCACTGGCTTTTTTTTTCCCCCTGCTCGTAATATTTAGGGTTAACTACTCAGTACTGAAACAGTCCTGGAGTTAGAGACCAGCCTGGGCAACATAGAGAGACCCTGTCTCTACAAAAAATAAAATAATCAGCTAGACATGGTGGCATGTGCCTGTAGTCTCAGCTACTTGGAAGGCTGAGGTGAGGGGATCACTTGAACCCAAGAGTTTGAGGCTGCAATGAGCCATGATTGTGCCACTGTACTCCAGTCTGGGCGATGGAGAGATCCCTTCTCTTCAAAGGGAAAAGAAATAAAAGAATATGCACCAGAGACAATTTAGCCCCCAAAGCCTAAGGCATTTGCTCTCTGGTCCCTACTGCAGTGTGCTTGCCCCTGATCCTGTCGCCCATCCCTGGAATTCTTGCATTCCCCCGAGGGCTGCATAGAACAGCTGACTTGGCCTGGAGCTTGCAGGGTTTCTGTGAGATGTAGGACTTGGCTCACACAGAATGCATCTTGATTACTCACGTTCCCTCTTGCCCTTGCAGCCCCACCTAGGGAGAAAAGAACACTTGGTGACACTTTTTTTCCCCTGGCGGGCAGAATACGTGTGTTCCTATTTGTGACAAATCAACCTTGTCTACGACCTTAGCACCTCCATTCCAGCCAATCTCCCTTGGAGGCCTCTAAAAGCTGAAAGATTTTCAGGTAAAGGAAATGGAATAGTGATTGAAATCTGCATACACCAAAACGATTTGGTCTGGCTTCTAGAAGAGTCATTGAAGCTGATACTCACTGCTTCCATCAGCTCTTGTAGCATACACACAGGAAGGTGAGTTCACCTGTAGGGAGTGGGAAGCGGCCTCACATTTTGCTCTTTGCACTGATTGTGGCATTCCAGTGTGACGACAGGGTGAGCCTTGCCAGTCAGGTGCCTCTGGAGTCTGGAACCCTGTGAAGCTTGCAGCTCATGACCACTTTACAGTCTGGAGAATGACTCGTGACCCTTAAACCCCGCTTCCGAGTGTGGGGGATCTTGTGCAAGATCTGTGCCCGAACTGTCTAAGCTGTGGTGAGGACGGTGTTCCCTTTCTCATGGGGTGGTTGTGAGGTCTAGAATCAGTATTTATGAAGGCTGCCTGGCATGGGGCCTTCACGTGGGATGAGCATCAGCAGTAGGAGCTGCTTCTGTTTGTTACTGCGGATTTGTACACTGGATATGTTTTCCGTGGCTTTTGTTTGCATTTTGATTTTAATAAAGGAGGTGCCCGATTCACTTTCCAAGGAACTGTATACTTTGTTTGGAATGCATTGCATATTTTGTGTCAAGCGCTTGCCCAGTGAAACTGTCCTGGTTGTGCAGCCAGGGCCTGCTTGTTGGGACTGCCCAGTGGGTTCTCCTTGCCCGCTGCCCAAACAGAGCTGATTATCAAGACGGGAATTGCAGTAGAGAAAGAGTTTAATCCACACAATGCCGGCTGTACAGGAGACCAGAGTTTTATTGTTATTCAAATCAGCCTCCCTGAAAAATTGGAGATTGAGATTTTTAAGGATAATTTGGTAGGTAGGGGTTCAGGAAGTGGGGAATGCTGATTGGTTGGGTCAGAGGTGAAATCATAGATTGAAGTGTGTGTGTGTGTGCGCGGTTTTTTTTTTTTTTTTTGCTGTTTTCAGTTCCTGGGGTGGGATCCCAGACCTCATGGTTGAGCCAGATTACCGGTCTGGGTGGCATTAGCTGGCTTATCAGCATGCTGGGTCTGCAGAATATCCCAGGCACTGATCTTAGTTTTAACAACAGTGGTGTTATCCCCAGGGGCAGTTTAGGGAGGTTCAGAATCTTGTAGCCTCCAGCCTGTAACACCCTACCTGGCCGCCACACTCCTCTGCCTGTCCTCCAGCCACCCAGTGACAGGGAGGGAGAAGCAGGCCCCTATGTGGCCCTGACACTGCCCAGAGCCCGCCTACCTGGCTCATCTCCTTACCTGCCCCCAACTCCTTGAAGCAGCTGCCTCTAAAGATGGGAAGGGGAGGCTTGGCAAGTCACTCATTGACCCAGCGTGACTCCTAAGTCATAATTTCTAATCTTGTAGTTAATTTGTCTTACAAAGGTAGTATAGTCCCCAGGCAAGAAGGGGGTTTGTTTTGGGAAAGGGCCATTACCATTTTTGTTTCAAAGTTAAACTATAAGTTCCTCCCAAAGTTAGTTCAGCCCATGCCCAGGAATGAACAAGGACAGCTTGAAGGTTAGAAGCAAGATGGAGTCAGTTAGATCAGATCTCTTTCAGTGTCATAATTTTCTGACTGTTAGAATTTTCGCAAAGGCGGTTTCATTGTCATCTCGGAGAAACCTGAGGCCTCATCATTCAGCCCAGGAGCCTGCTGTTGAAGAACGGTATACCATGCGACTGCCGGGAGACCCTGGGGCAGGGCTGAGGTTCCCTGGTGGGGACTCAGGAGTGCTGCAACTTTGTGGCCACGGGCCAGCGGAAGCCCCCTATCCTCGCCTCTTTGGCTGCCTCTGCTATGAAGCCTCGAGTGGTCAGAGGAGGATGTGGATGAGATGACCAAGCAGGGTGCCCGCCAGCATGGGGAGGTGGGTAGGCATCAGCAGACTAGGAGAGCCTCAGAGCCTTTGTTTAACTTGTGCTGAGAAGGAGCCTGACTCTAGGAGAGTTGGGCAGAGAGCCTCGCCCCGGCACACACCAGGGCTGTGTTCAGACCGGACCCCACAGTGTCTGAGCGTTATTCTCTCTAGGGTCACCTTCCCTGCACTCTGACCTCACGGAGCTTCAGATAGTGGTTTCCTAAGGTAACAGAGCAGGTGGTTTCCTAAGGTAACAAGCAGCATGTGTGTGTGTGTGTGTGTATGTGTATGTGTTGGATGCTGAGGCCACAGGCAATAAACTGACCTAGGTGGTACAGTAGTTTTTTCTCATTTTTAATACTTTTTAAAAATCGAATTTGTATTTTTCTTTTATTTTTAGAGATGGGGTGGTTCTCATTTTGTCACCCAGGCTAGAATCCAGTGGCTCAATCATAGCTCACTGCAGCCTCAAACTCCTGGGCTCAAGTGATCCTCCTGCCTCACTCAGCCTCCCGAGTAGCTGGGATTACAGGCTTGAGCCACCATGCCCTGCTATATTTTTTACTAAGCTAGAGCATTTTCTATCTTAAGTATTCTTTTACAAAGAGTAGATGCTAGTACTAGGGTTCTTCTAAATAGTAAGGAATAAGGTTTTAGGAAAACTTTGTGAGACAGTCTCACTCTGTCGCCCAGGCTGGAGTGCAGTGGCGCAATTTCAGCTCACTGCAACCTCTGCCTCCCAGGTTCAAGTGATTCTCATGCCTCAGCCTCCCGAGTAGCTGGGAGCCTGGCTAAGTTTTGTATTTTTTGTAGAGATGGGGTTTCCCCATATTGGCCAGGTTGGTCTTGAACTTTTGGCCTCAAGTGATCCACCTGCCAAAGTGCTGGGATTATGGGTATGAGCCACCATGCCTTGCAGGAGAACTAATTGTTTGATTATGTAGACCTAGACTTTAAAATTCATAGAATTTAACTTCTTTTTGAGCCAATTTTCTTTTTTGTCAAATACTGTCGGATATTTATTCAGATTTTCTTCTAGATTATGTGATTGTTGTAGGGATAAGATAAAGTGTGTACTATGGGAGACATGAGTTTCCTAAACCAGATTGTAGGGGCATTTATAAGGCATTAAGACAGCTCAGCTAGATAAACTGAGTGGTGTCACTTGGAAAGTAAAATCTCTGTTTTTGGAAACAGACCAGGAGGAACTTACATTGTAGTAATGAGTAGATTTATTATAATGTGTAGAAGAGCATGTTACTGTATAAAAAGGGTTTTACATCAGTTAGCTAGAAATAAGAATTTTTTTTCGAAAGAACATGTGAGGACTAGAAAAATCTGTCGCTTCTTGGAGCCATTTGCTAAAAATACTCATTTGTTAAATACAGGTTTTTATTTTGGAGACCTTAGATTAACCAACTAGTTCACCATACCTGAAGCACCCTCTGGGGTTCATTTCCAGAGAGGTGAGAATGGGTATGGGATGGGTGTGCAGTGGATGTGGGATGTGTCTGTGTGGGGTGGGTGTGCGGTGGGTATGGGATGGGTCTTTGGTGGATGTGGGATGGGCGTGCACTGTCAGTTACTAGTCACTGAAGTCATCTGGCAAGGTAGTGGGGAGGGGTTGCCCTCTCCTCTTGTGGAGAAGAGAGGTGGGAGAGGAAAAGATGGAAAAGGTGAGCTGCTGGGAGTGCCCCCTCCCCTGCATTCATATGATTTTTTCCTCAGGTATAGAAAGTAGGTGAGCATGATCCAGGGTAAAAGGAATTTTCCAGGCATCACTGCTGGCATTGTGACTTCTGCAGAGTTTGGGGCAGTCTCCTAGACTAGACCAGTGGTCCTCAACCTTGGCTGCATGTTGGAGTCTCTGGGGAACTTAGCTGATGGGGGGCTGGTAGGTTCCTTCCCCAAAGATTCCGATTTAATCGGTCCAGGCTGAAGCTGGGACGTTGAGCGGTTTAGGGAGGCACCCTACACACACCCCAGGTTGAGAATCCCTAGCTACATGCAGCACAGAGGGTCGGCCCTTGGAGGGTGCTGACCTCAGGATCACAGAGCAAATAGTTCCCACAAGTGCCTTTCTCCTGATGGAGTGTCCTGCATCTGTGCAGTTCCAGCTCTCCAACGGAGCAGAGGCCATCATGGGGATGACAGGCACCATTGGGTGGTTAGTGGTGTCTAGCCAAAAACCCATTAATACCATCTGCACCTTCGAAGGATGAAGGTCGAGTAGGGAGGAGAACTGGGATTCAAATTTGTTCCTTGGATTCAAGAGGAGCCCTGATATCCTGAGTCAGCACTGGTGTGAAAGCCAGTCTTGACCTGAAACTTCTTATCAGGTCAGAATCCGGAGCTTCATGTTTCTTCTGTTCATATCAAAAGGTGTCTAGGGTTGGCTGTGGCATGGAGCCCCAGGATCCGACTTGGGGGATACCCTCAGGTGTGATGCTGTCCTGAGAGTGGAAATATCCGGGCGGCTTTCCAGGGCAGCGGAGGGGGCCAGGGCAACACCATCCCAGGTTGGGTCTCCACCATTATAGTTTTCTGATGACAATTTCTAGCTGGAAAACTGCCCAGAAAAGGGCATTTAGCTTTTATTTGGTCTTTTTCGTTTGGTTTATAAGCTTTCCATTGGCCTTTTCTGTATATATTCCTGCATGTATAGATATTCTATTAAAAGGGCAGCTTGATTTTCAGATTTTGGGAGGGTATATTGGAAAGACCCTGATAAAGAGTGAGCTTTAGAATGATAGAAGACTTTTATGGATGAATGGGCTTGCTGTAGACAAACTGTTCACTATTCCTTTCAGCACAGAATGCCTCTTCAAATTTAATGTCCAGGTTAATTTGATGAAATGGGTTTTCAGGGCATTTTGTTTGTTTGCAATTAGCTTTAGGATTTCTTACTTACGGGAAGAATAATCTGTATTAGAAAATGGGAGATTGGCCTAAAGTTCAGCCATACTAAAAAACGACTCTAATTTTTACTCTCTGGGGACTCTGTTGCATTGTGTTATGCTTGGTATGTTCTCAGTTAAGAGTTTTGGTCAGTGAGTTCCTGATTTCCAAAAATGTCTCCAAAATTGAGGGCTCTTGTACAGATGACCTCCCATGTTCCTCAGTGTGCTTGCTGAAGAGCCCATGCCGACTCTGGTGAAGGTGGTGGCGGATCACCATGTTGCCAGCAGGTTTGATCCCCAAACAGACCTGTGAGGTCTTTGTCCATGTGACCAAGAAGCAAAGAACTTGCTTGAGGTCATGCAGCAACGCGTCACAGCTTTTGAGTCCAGGGCTTTGGCATTGTCTTTTGTGCCCTTTCTGTTGTATGTTGCTGTGAGAGCTCGGGAGACAGTGATGGACATGCTCAGTGTCTGGAATCGGATGGGCGTGGGATTCCCGTTCAAGCTCTGTGCCTGGAGACAAGCCATCACATAACTGTCAGAAAATGGAGCTCTCCCCCCCTCCATAGAGGGCACTCGGGCTTGACGGTACCTTTATTTATGGCCTCCTTCTGCCCAGGCCACATCCAAGACCATATCCAAGAGAAGAGTGTCGTTGCCTCTGACTGCAGCAGTCACCTAATCTGCGACACTGAGAATGCCAGGAGCTCTGGGAATCGAGCTCCTTTATGGGTGTGAAAACGGAGCTGCCTTAAGTATTAAGGTGTTTGACAAGACATTCTCTTAGATTCAGTTAAGTTTCTGCCCAGAAATTGTTAGGCTTTCTCTTTCACAAACTTTCTGGAAGTATGTATGTGTGTTTCTATCTGGGAGACAGACTATCATGTCTGGACCTCTTGACAGGTGTGTGTGTGTGTGTGTGTGTGTGTGTGTGTGTGTGTGTGTGTCTCTCTCTCTCTCTCTCTCTCTCTCTCTCTCTCTCTCCACACAGGGCCAGTGCCTTTTGCCTTATTTCTTTGCCATCATTTTTCCTGCAATTGGCCTCTTGTCTAACATTGGCTTCCTTCTCCCAGCAGTGCCTATGGTGTAGAGCCTTCTTTCCTGGCTCCTGCAGATAGACCTTTTCTATTTTAAGAGATTTAATGGTTACCTTTATAAGGCAGTTTAAAGGTCCATGGATTTCTGCACATTTTGGTAGCCATCATCTTGCCTCTGTAGTTCCTAGCATAATTTCTTAGACCTAGGAGCCTGTTAAATTGGGTAGGGTCATCGCATCTATGGCCAAATGCACCTTCTGGAAGCCTCGTGTTAGGACCCCACCCAGGCCTGCCCCTGGGCCCACAGGGGGCCTCTGGCCCTCCCCCAACCCCGTTTGGTGGTTTGTTAGTCTTTTCCTCACCCCAGCCTCAGCAATCAAGGATCTGTTTCCCACCAGTCGAATTTTGTCACCTTGAGAATTTTCTGTAAAGGGACTCATACTGTGTATGACCTTTGGCGCTTGTAGACAGTGTTAAGAAGTTGGATGACAAGAGGGTAAGTGGGGGGATTAGAAAGGAGCTTTGGGGTTTAGATGCACAAGCTGAGTGTGGCCTCAGTGCGAAGGGCAGTGGAGGAAACCATGAGCTTTTAGGAAGATCAGCTCTGTCAGCAGGGCACAGGCAGGTCTCGAAGTGGATCAGTTGGAGGCTGCCACCGGGGAAGGGCAGGCCAGGCAGTGACCTGGAAGGGGCTGGATGGAGAGACACTTCGGAAGAACCATGGCACGGTTTGCATGTTGGGGTGAGAGAGGCATGGGGGTGCGGAGGTTTCCAGCTTTGGGAATGGTAGGTAACCACAATGCTAACGATGAAGCCTGTGGTGGGGGGCCTGGGGAGAGAGAGACAGTGGGTATGGAAGGGTGAGCTGGAATGGAAGCAGCCACCACTGGTCTGTTGGTGGTAGAGCCAGACGGGCCGGCAGGTAGGTTTCCACCTGTGTGCCCAGTTGGCCAAATTGGTGGTGACTGGCTGGGGTGAGGAGATTCTGAGGCTCAGTTCAGCTCTGGGAGGAGAGAATTTGTGATTCATTAGAGATGTTTGCCAAGGCCGGAATGGAGGAGAGCCCGAGCCTGCCACCAGCTCCCTTCCCTGCTCCAGGCTCAGCTTCCCTCCAGTGGCCTCTCACGTGTGCCTGTAGGGATAGTGGTATGAGAAGTACTGGATATTAGAGCACATCGCCCTCAGTTTCTTTCTGTTTTCATGGAAGAGCATAGAGAAGCTCCAGAGGAGTTTAGTGTGGCTTGACTGTGCAAGCGGTACATTTGGAGCTGAGTAACTCTGAAAGTTGATTAGTAATACCGCATGCATTTTTCATTGCCCGAAATGATCAAAAGAAGATGATGACAGCTATTCAGGTTTAAAAATATAAAATACTTAAGTCATCATAGAACAATTTTAACGAATTCTTTCAAGGAATTATGGAATACAATGAAGTGTTGTGTTACATTGTGGAATGGGCCTGCTTCGGAGCTGCAGAAGGACAGAGCTTCGAAATTCTCTTTGTAAATTTTGAGTGGGTCACAGGATACCTCACACTTGGGTTTTCTCCTCAAAGGAGCCGGAATCCTGGAGGCCAGGCTGGAGTTGCTGGTTTTACCCACCTCCCCCTCCCTCCCAAGACTGGGCTAAGAGGTCCATGGTTTTTTGAGATGAGAGGGAGCAGGAAAACGCCCACCTTTTGGTGTACTCATTGAGCACAGAATCGGTCTGAATCAGAAGACACCTCCATCTGTCTTTGTCATTCATTGAGGTTTTCGCCTTGCAATGTAGTTGTGCTCATGATATTGGCAGGGCAGACCCCAGATCATGGTCGTTCTGCATAGTCTGTGAAGGGAGCCTGAGACTGATGTTCTCTGGTCTGTCCTGGGCCTCCTGGAGCAGAGGACAGTCCTGGGCCAACCGGCACATCCTCGTGAATGGGAGTCCGCTGGCCCAGTGGGAACCCAGGGGTCGGCCTGCTGGAGACGGCTCTCTCCAGCTTCCTGGAGGCCTGATTATTAGTCTAGGGAGCTGTGGCTGGGGAGACCGTCCCCCCAGAGCTCTCATTTTGCTTTCTGCTATTGAGTCAGACCCAGAGAGGTGCAGGAGCTCCCGGGGCCGTGCGGGGCCGTGTCTGCAGCTGCTGAGCATGCAGTCACAGTAGGGGATATGTCTTCCGATAAAGCAGGTGGCTCTGTCCCTCCCCTTGCTTTGGAATTTTCAACCGCGTGCCTCTGAACCCCTCTGGTCTCCTGTGGCCGCTAGCTGTGTGTGTGTGGCTGTGTGGTGCTGGTGAGGCAGTGCTGGGCCCTCCCACTTCGCTTGTGACTCTAAGGGTCCCATGTCCTCTGCATCCAGGGTTCGGTTCTGCCTCTCGAACTGCGTTTGCTCCTTCCTTGGAACAGCCTCTCCACTCAGGTTTGCCCGAGAGGCCTATGCCCTTCAGTCTTTCAAGGCGCAGGGGCGCAGGAGGTGGGTCCAGAGATAGTGGGGAAGGGGCTGCCGGTGGCCTATGGGAGCTGCCTAGGTGTGGGCACAGCCTCTGTGTCTGGGCTCCCCCAGGTCTCTTTGACTCTGACCTGGCCTTTGAGATCTTACCTTCCGTCTGCACTGGTGGCCTGCAGAACCTGTTTCCTGGCACCCTGTGCCCGTGCAGGCCACACCGCTCTAATGGGGGTGTGGTCTTGGCCACTGGCATCAGATGTCCTCTTCATCTCTGGGCTTTTCAGATGAAGTGGAGGGAGAAGGGCAGACTTTTTTTTTTTTTTTTTTTTTTTTTTTGGTGTAGCTGAGGTCTCCCTTTGTTATCCAGGCTGGTCTCAAACTCCTTACCTCAGGTAATCCGCTGGCCTCCCAAAATGCTGGGATTACAGGTGTGAGCCAGCAGGCCCAGCCTGAAGGGCAGGCTTTGGTTGGAGATGTCAGGGGTGGTCAGCTGGAAAGCTGAGCGGGCTGAGGGGCAGTGGCTGGAGTGCCGTGGAGGGAGGAGCATTGGCAGTATGCTGGGGTGAAAGGGGCTTTCAAAATAGGGCAGGCTTTGTTTTCGTTTTTTAAACAAGTTTTGTCCTGTTTTCTGTCTTATTTCTGTGAGCAGATGCTTTGTCCTTTGTTAAGCTGTAGGTATACTTTTTTTCATGGATGCAAAGTTGTCTTAGTGTCATGATATGACTCAGGCGTTTTCCCCTGCAGTACACGCACCATACAGCCAGCCTAATAGGTGTGGGTTTATTGAGGGTGTACTTGTTCCAGGCTCTGGGTCAAGAGCTTTGCATGAACTGTCTCAGCAAATTGTCATGACAAAGCTAAGAGGAAAGTACTTCTGTCTGCCCCGTTTTGCAGATGAGAAAACTGAGCAGAAGAAGAGATGTTGAGTATCTTGCCCTTGGTCCCAGAGCTGGCAGAGGAGCAGAGGAGGGGTTTGAACCTAGCCAGCAGGCTCCTGCCTCCTCACTGTTACTACTAGGCTTGGGACCATGTCGTTAGAAACATATTTAAGGGCTGAAAAGCAGATATTCCATTATATGGCTATATTAGAGTTTATTTAACCTTCTGCTGCTGCTTCATTAGGTTGCCTTTACTACTACTTTTTTTTTTCCTTTTGGAGATGGAGTCTCGCTGTGTCGCCCAGGCTGGAGTGCAGTGGTGCGATCTTGGCTCACTGCATCCTCTGCCTCCCGGGTAGCTGGGACTACAGGTGCCCGCCACCATGCCCAGCTTATTTTTGTATTTTTAGTAGAGATGGGGTTTCACCATATTGGCCAGGCTGGTCTCAAACTCCTGACCTTGTGATCTACCCACCTTGGCCTCCCAAAGTGCTGGGATTACAGGCATGAGCCACTGCGCCCGGCCTGCCTTTACTTCTTTTTAAATTTTGTGTTTTAAGAAACTTGAGTAGTGCATTTCTGCTGTGGGGAGGAGTGAGTGAGTGCTTGTCAGTTCCTGGCCAAGACTTGGGAAATGGGATTGGAAAGGACAACAGCTGCCTTCGTGGAATTTGCTCATCAGCTTCGGGGCCCATCCCAGGGGCGCGGGTGTGGAACATGTCATTCAGATACGCAGGACCGCCATCCACAGGCACATTTTCATGAGATGCTTGCCGGGTGGAAATCGGCCTGCTGATTCCGACCCCCATGTGAGAGTAACCTGCGCACATGGTCACTGCTGTGTACCTGCCGCGTTCCCTGAGAAGACGCAGTGACTGAAATCTGTACACACTGTGAAGCAGAGATTTGTTTTGTAATTCTCATCAGCATCTTTTTGGAGTTTATTTGGATTTTGGTTAGATGTGGGCCTATCACTCTTCACAGGGAATGGCCAGCCACTGAGAATAAACTGGAAAATCACAGGGCCCATGTATGTGTGCACACAGCAAAACAGGCTTTTAAGAGGTGTGTATAGGCAGCAGACATTTTGCACAACAAGTTGGCTAACTGATGATTTTTCAAGTCTGATTTCTTAGCATCTGCATTGAGTTTAGATGGGCATTCTCTGTAGGACCCCTTGGTGGCCCAGACCCATATTTGAGAGCTTGTGGCCTGTCATCTTCAGAGGTGGGTGGCTGAGTGCTCAGAGCTGAGGACCCTCACCAAGTGCTTCGGGCCACAGGGCGTGGTGCCCATCCTGACTGCAGAGTGTGCTGGTGTCACAGGTACTTGTGCTGTGCACACGTTTTTTTTGGCTACCGAGGGCCCCGAGCTTCTGGGAGACCCCAGGCCTCTGGCTACCTGGTTGCACCAAAAGAGAATGTTTCCCTATTGTCCTCATGAGAAACTTCTCTGCAGTTGTTGATTGGGATTCACCTGGGGCACTCTCCTCTTGGATTTTTTGCTCTTCCCCCATCCTGCAGCCCAGGTGATGGTTTCCCTGCCATACCGGGGAAGGGGAAGGGGCTTAGGATCATTTTCAGATCCCGGACTTGTGCCTGGGCCTTTCCATATGGGGAAATGGATCTTCTACTTATCCTGCTCACTTACGAAGGATCCTGACCTTAATATGAGTTCGTGTAATAAATGCCTTGGTTTTCCTAAATCTTGTAGGTAAAAATAAATGAGACAGGGTATGAGGATGTAGGCAGGCGTAGAATTTAGTTGACTAGAATTTAAAAAGACAGATGACCTGGTGCTGTCATGATGGAAGGAGAATCAAGCTGCCAAAAGAGGGAAAATTGAGTGTCATTTCTCTAAAGTTTTCACTTAACCCCAAGGCCCCCCCGAAATGGGAAGTTGGGCTGTTTGTTAAAATGCATGGGGAGATTTTAGGGAATTGGAAAGTTGTAAGTAAAGAAATAACGATTCGAGTGCCTTCTGTTCAGACACTGCATGGGACGTGTCAGACGCCTCCACAGGAAGGTGCTGGATCCTCACTCTCAGTTGCACTTAATGCAGAGATAGATGCCATTATTATTATTATTATCTTTTTATCCCTGAACCCTTCCCTCAGAGGAGGAAGCCAGGGCTCATCAGTGTGAGGCCACTTGTGGGGCTCGAGGCCCTGTGAGCTCGAGAAAGGGAAGTCACCCCTTGCGCTTACTCTCACCCAGAGGTCGTTAGAGAAGCCGATCCTCTTGCCTGTCCCAGGGTGCTGATCCCGGCTCCACTGTAGAGACAGGCATCCAATTGATATTTTTGAGTGCTGAGTCCAGGGCCTGGGGAGGGGCTGCTGTGTGTAGGCCACCCTCAGCCCCAGGCCCGCCTCCAGCCCCCAGTCTTGTTGCCCTAGGGGAGGTGACTTTGGAAGGGAATGTTGGGGGGTGTCCATGTGTCCTCACTTCTCCCTGCTTCAGAAGAGGCCGAGCCCTTGGGTATCCTGATTCTCTTGCCTTGTCCTGGCTCAGGCTCTGCTTCCTTTCAGGCAGGGGTGGTGGGGGTGAGGGCTGCAGGCCTTTCTAATCTGAGGCCATAGCTGGCGCTCAGTGCAGCCCAAACTCTTCTAAAAAGGAAATACTCAGATGGTTGGCAGAATTGCGCCTTTTCTGCCAAGGAGATCTACTTTCCTTGGTGAGCAAATTCTGGCAGCAGAATCTCGAGGTTCTTGTTCAAAACAGGCCATCTTTGGCACTGATTTTCTTCTGGCCATGGGGACACGGTATGGTAATGAACCTGTGCAGGAATTGCCACAGGGCAGGCTGCCTGCGCAGGGAACCCTTCTTTGTGCCTCAGCAGATGGCTCCCTTCTTGCCAGGGGAAATTTTTAGCCCAGTGTACAGCTGCTGACACAGAGGCCAGGGATTCTGAAAGACGTAGCGCTTGAGCAGATTGAGACAATGCAATGACCACTTACTGTGCAGGTGCCAAATACCTGGAAAGGTCTTTTGGGACAACAGTGAAAGAGTGGAAATAGCTGTTTCCTAAACTGTCTGGGTGCAGGCAAAAGGAGAACGGGCAGGTTACTAAAACATTCCAGAATCTGGAACATCTGCCTTCCCTGCACGCCCCGCCTCCCCTGCCCCAACACTTTTCTCCTGTAGTGGTCTCTGTGGAATTGTGTTATCTGCTGTTTTCATAAGAAACCACTATAGCACTTGGCGACCTAAAACAATAATGATTTCGTGTTTCTCACCATTCCTTGGGTGAATGGGTGGTTTTTTCCGCCAGCCTGTCTGAGGCACATTCGTGTGGCTGTGGCCAGCTGGAGAGTGGCTAGGGCCTGGGCTCAGCAGGGGCAGCAAGGAAGGCCGGGCGTCTCACCTGGGTCTAGCAGTTCGCTGGGCGTTCAACCAGTGCCTTGGTCTCTTCCATGTGGCTTCTCCAGTGGTTAGAACAGGCCTCTTCACATGCTGCTGATGGAGGCGTTCTGAGAGGCAGAGCGAACGCTGTGGGGCCCCTTGGGGCTTGACCTTGGACATGGTACACTGGCACAGGAACCACAGGCCAGGCAGTTCCAGGTGTGGGCTGCTGTTACAGGCGCAGTGGGCAAAGTCTTGGGGGTATAGACACAAGGGACGGGTTATTAGTGCCATTATCGTAACAATCCACGAGGTTGCCTTCCAGTCCCAAGGGTTCATGCCCCTCACACATGCAGGAGATACTCTTCTCTCTGCCTTCTCCCCACTTCCCTCCTGGCACAGCATCCAACTCAAGGTCTGCGTGCCCTGCCTGCTTCAGGGCTGGGTGTGGACGGGCTGCCAGCTCCTGAATCAGAGAGCCCCAGCTCAACAAGAGTGGCAGGACAGGAAGAGTGGGGCGGCAGCAGAGACTCCTTTTCAAAGAGGGCAGGGACAGAGCATCTTGCGGCAGATGGGCCGCAGCAGTTCTGACCTAGAGCCAGGCATGGGCTGTCAGGGCCTCTGCTGGGGCAGTGCCCAGCTTCTAGCATCAGTTTTTGTATTCGGTGCCTATTGTTAATGAGTAGCAAACCAACCAAAACTGAGTGGCCAAAACAGCAGGCTCACGATTTCTCGTGATTCTGTGGATTGACTGAGCTGTTTTGCTGGCCTTTTCTGGGCTCTCTGCAGTCAGTGAATGGCATGGTTGAGGCCAGGTGGCCTTGGATGACTTGAGGCACATCCTGGGGCCTCAGCTGGGGTCCAGGAAGTGGGTGGATGTCCTTGTGTTTCTGACCACAACATCTTCGATGGCTGGCCTTCCACTGCCCCGTGGTCGCTTGCCTCTGCGGAGGGGCGTCTGCGAGCCCTCTTGCGGCCTTGCTTAGATTATAGTCATCAGAACACAGAGCAAGACTAGCCCAGGTTCAAGGGCCTGGGTGGCAGCCATTGTCTCTTGCTGGGAGGAGTGCCCAGGTCACATTCATAGGGATGTGGGCCTGGAGAGGTGAAATTTGTGGGTGATTATTTTTCTAACAGTCTCCCACAGGGTTCTCAACAATGTGGTGAGGGTTTACATACATTCTTGTTACCCACTTTTAAAATTAACTCTCAAAAAGGAAAAGGCTACTGTTTTCTTAGTACGGGGGCGGGACAGTTACTGGAGCGGATGATCAGCTGTCCTAACACTGTGGTGTCTAGTGGCCAGTCCCTTGTTGGGGCTGCCTGGCTTCCTGTCCCCCCCTGTGCTGGGCGGTGGTTCTCCAGGTGTGGTCCCTGGACCAGCAGCATCTCCCTCACCCTGGGATTCCGATTCTCGGGCCCACCCTGGTTAACTGCATCAGAAACTCTTGGTAGGCTGGGGCTCTGTGGCCTAACAAGTCTTCCAGGCGAGTGTGAGATTTACCTGGGTCTGAGAATCACCGCTCCCAGGAATGACAGTGCTCACCGGCTCTTCTGACCTGAGCAAGACAGGCTCTTACCACCCATCTCGCCCTTGTCAGCAGGAAGTGCTGCCCCCTTCCCTCCAGGGCCTCCTGTCTGCATGGAGGATAGGCTTTGAGGTGTCCGACGTGGGTCCTGTTCGTGCCAGGGTGAGCCTGGGGTTTTCCTACTGCCCGGGATGTTTACTGACCACAGTCTCGTGCCACTCATTATACCTGGGCCCAGGGGCGTAGAGGCGTGTGAGACAAAGTCCCCGACTCCTCAGCTTGCAGCTGTGCGAAAGAGAGAGCACAGAGCAGAGGGTGACTGTGGGTGGACAGTCCAACAGCGGAAGCGCCGAATTCTGTGCACACGTGTTGAGCTTGAGATGTCTGGGTAGAAAGAGACAATGCTTGGGAAGCAGCTGGTCCGGGGTTCCCGTTCAGAAGGCAGGCCTGAGCTAGCACTTTGAAAGCTGTCATGTACACGAGCCTTTAACACAGCCTTTCCTTCAAGGTGGCGATTGATCAGAATCCATTGGGGTGTTTTAAAAACACGGATTAGGTGTTCTTCCCTTCTGAATTCCCACATATTTCTGCAAGAATATCACATGTTCCAGGTGATTTCTGCTTGCCCAGGTTTGGGAAACAAGGGCCCCAGACCCTGAAACTGTCTGGCACCCCTGGGGAGAAGGAATAGAGGCTCTGGCTGGGACCTGGGATGATGCCCTGGAGTGAGGGCTGGCAAGGTGGGGTCAAGGCGAAGTCTGCGTGAAGATCCTTCTGGAACTAGGGGGACTGGAAGAAACCAGTGGGAGCAGGGCTGTGGATGCCAAGGGACTGGAAAGTTACCTGGAGGAGGAGGAGGGCGTGGTTGACGAGGCTCAGACACCACACTGCAGCCCTGTGACCGGAGCCGGAGTGGAGCCAGGCTGCAGCGGCAGGGAGGACCGGGCAGGTCCAGATGACTTTCAGGGGACTCCAGAGGAAGGAGAGAGTGGAGGAGGAGGGCTTCAGGTTAGGGAGGGTGCTTTTGTTTGTTTTAAATGGGAGACATTGGAGCATGTTGCCAAGGGCAGAGAGCCAGCAGAGAAGGGTGAATGAAGAGGGAGCTGAGAAGGGGGTTATTGACGAAGCCGTATCCTGGAAGAGAGAAGGATGGACTCTAGAGCCCAGCTTTGGGGATTGGCCTTGAATAAAAGGAGGGCCACCCCACCTCATCCTGGAGGGAGCAAGGTAAGGGAGAAGGCACGAAAGGTTGTTAGCTGCTGAAAACGGGATGTGTTTCATTGTAGCTAAAAAAGGAGATGTGTGCTGTTTCCCTCACATCCCCAAAAGCTTCTCATCCTAGCAGCTTGTGTTAGAGGAGGTGGAAGTGCAGGTTCGAGGCCACGCACAGGGTAAGTTAGATAGGCGGCACCCACCCAGGCATTCTGGGGTATTCCCAGCAGTGACTGATGATACTCAGCTGGGGCATTGACAAGCTTGAAAATAAGAGGAGGCTATTGCCGGGCTGCTCACTAGCTTCAAACACAGTCTTCACTTGAGGAGATTACGCTGGGCTCTGACTGTGGGTTGTGGACTATCTTGGTAACCCCAGGGGTCTTGGACTGTGTTTTTTAAAACCTGTAAACACGCAGCCAGACTTCCTCCTTAGTATGATTGTGTCTTTAAAGATGTTTGAAACGTAGAGCTAAGACTGAAAACACTTTAGCAATTGTTCAGGAAGAAAAAAATTAAATGCATCTCTATTAATCACTCAATTGATATGTTTAGTGCAGCACTTTAAGTAGAAAAGAAGTTGAATAGACAGGTTCATTTTTAACACAATGGACGTTTGTTTAGATTTTTAGGAGCCAAGGGGGATCATGGCTAAAACTGTAGTCCTTGTAATCCCCGGCTGCTCGTTAGACCTCGGATTATGTGGGCCATGACCTTCCGGTGTGGGCCAGGCTCTCAGTGTCCGGCCTCTGGCATGTCCTCCTCGCTCGGTAGCCCCAGGACGCATTTCCCGTTGGGTCTATGTCCAGCACACAGCCTTACTTTGTTCATTTTTTACTAAGATAGTTGTCGGGGGCGGGTTTGTGAGCGTTTGAGTTATTTGATGTGCAGCTTCAAGCGTGGGGCAGGGGCTCTGCTGCCCGGTGTGCGGGAGGTCACTGTAGCAGTCCACTCGTGTGTCATTGCCACAATGTGTGTGTTGTTGCCGTGGTGGACATGCTGGAGCACAGTAAGGTCTCCAAACCGGAAATGGGCTGATTGGCTTTCAGCAGTACCCTTAGAGAGCAGCTGCTCAGAACTCAGTGTGTTTCACCTTGGAGAGCTGTGACTGGGTGGCCCCGTACGGCCCCGAGGCTCGCCTGATGCATGATGCACCGCAGTTGCCGTAAAGCTCTCTGTGTGTGACCCACGCTCTTGCGCACTGCTCTGTGGATGCCACTCTTCTGCGCCATCTTTCTTCTTCTCGTTCTTTTTATTTACCTCCTTCTCAGGCCTCCCTCTCTTCCTCGCTCTTGTTCCTTTTCCTGGCATTTCAGCTTCCTCAAAGGACGGATAGATTTTGAGGGTTGGCCTGGCATCCTCTTCCTCCTGTGGACCGTTTCTGAGGGAAGTTGTGTCTGCAGCAACGGCAGCTCTCAAGTCCTTTCTTGCTCTGTGGGATTCCAGGCTGGTGCTTGTTGCCAGGGTGCCATTGGCATTTTGGGCTGGACAGTTATTTGTGGGGAGACGTGCAGCATCCCTGTCTTGCTTTGCTAAACGTCAGGATTGCTCCTCAGTTGCCTGACAGACAAGCCCTGTGCTGTGGATGACAGGTTACTGCCCCCTTTGAGAACTTGGCTGTTGACGTGACTCTAACAGCGTAGCTGTTAGAATGAGAGCTTGAGCTCTGACAGCTGGTCTTCTTGGAAATGTATACTATATATGTATGTGCAACTAATCAGGTGGTTAAGAGCTTTTAGAAGCTATTTCCAGGGTACAGCATTTGTGTGTCAAAAGAAACGGGGCCGCTTATTGTTTTCTGGAATCTGGTTAGATTGTTATCGTTTTGGTGAAGGCAGTACTATTCATGAAGATGGGTAGTTATGGTATACTTTTTTTTTTTTTTTTCCTGTTCTGTGATCTAGCTGGTTAACATTTTAGTAAAAACCCATTTGAAATCAGGAAGTTTTGGGGATTGGGTGGGGAGAAAAGCGAATTTTTTGCTTAGACAAGAGTTATTTTTCAATAAATCTGTGTATCCTAACATGTTCAAATAAGCGCTTAGATTTTAATTTACTCTCGTTATACAAGAGTTGGAGCCGTTTCCATGTTTTTCCATCTCGCTGGGTAATTGTTCTCATTGCACACTTGCTGCCTTTCACAGTCTGATGCACACGTGTAGGTGAGACCTAGAAATGTTACACCCTAAACCTGCGGAGCTGTGCTCACCACTAGCCTGATCCTGGACACAGAAAATAGATGAGTCCCTGGAAGACCATGGGGTCTATAACATTACAAATAAAGTGAAAAAGGACTTGTGGTGCTATGAGGGTCTAAACTTTACCTCTTGTTTCTTCTTTCTGTAGAACCTAAAGGCAGATCCAGAAGAGCTTTTTACAAAACTAGAGAAAATTGGGAAGGGCTCCTTTGGCGAAGTGTTCAAAGGCATTGACAATCGGACTCAGAAAGTGGTTGCCATAAAAATCATTGATCTGGAAGAAGCTGAAGATGAGATAGAGGACATTCAACAAGAAATCACAGTGCTGAGTCAGTGTGACAGTCCATACGTAACCAAATATTATGGATCCTATCTGAAGGTAAGGCTTAAAATAACGCGCTTTTCCATTCTGCGGTGCTTGGCTGAGGCACAAGCAGGGGATGGGAAGGACTCTGATGTGATATATAGCACAGCAGGGTTTCCGAGCAAGGAGAAAGTTTTGACCTTTGTGATCAAAAGAACCTGGCTTCGATATTTCTATCATCTCAGATGTCACCTATAGAAATATTTGTGGTGAAAATATTTGATGTTACAATTCTCTTTGAACAAGAAAGAGTATTTCTGAGTGGGTCTTTGTCATAAAAACTGTTTCTTATTAAGTTATTATAAAGTTATTCACCTAATTTTAGGATGGCTTATGATTAGTATTAAAAACTCATACCAAGTCAAGAATGTTAATCTTGGTATTCTTAGTTACCAGCTTTTGTTTAATACTGTTAAAAACTGCTGATGAGAATTGATGAGTTAGCTAGCTTGCCTACCCTTTAAAAAATGCTAGGTAAATTGGTAATTACTTAAATAAAATGGTAGTTACAGTAATATGACACAAAAATTGTTCTGGACTGCCACTCTGTTCTTTAAGTGGGAAAGAACAGTGTTAAAAGCGGTTTTCTGATCCTGCATGGAACCATTTTACTACTTGAGACATTGTAGAACAGTCCTCTTACAATACTCAGAAGGCTCACGACTGTTCCTTGTGTTTCAAGTTCCTCGACATATGCCTGTTTCACTGAACTTAAAAATGTTGTAACCTTTAAAATGAGTGTTAGAAATCATAAGAATTGGTGGGAAAAAAAACCCTCTGAAATAAGTATTGTGGAATACAAAACTATGAAGAAAGAAAGGATGATTTTCCAAGGGAGGCAGCGTTAAACCTGGATCATTTGGGCCAGGCATCTTCCTCTCCTGGCCTTACCTCTAAAGTCTTTAAGTTACAACTTGTAACCTGCTCTGATGTCAGAAGGAAGCATGGAGGTTTTGCTTTTGTAGAAATATAATAAGCTATAAGTCAGAGGATGGACATTTTGAGAACCATTGATTCTCTAAAATGAATATTTCAAGGAAATCAAAATTGAGCGGTAATCCCTTTTTTGTCTCCTTGTATAAAGGATGGCAATATGTTACAGGTCAAATGTAGCATTTTGAAATGGAAATAGTGAGTTTTGGAGTCAGGTGTCACGGGACTTGAATCTTGTTCTTATTTACTTTGGTGTGTGGCCTTGAGTGAGTTTTTGTTATTTTTTATATCTTCCCAACTTTCTCATTTGGAAAATGGAAAATCATGGTATATATCGATCATATTGTTACAAAAAATAAAGGAATTAAGTATGTGAAAGGACCTGACATGTAGTAGGTACTTAATGAGTACTTATTTTCCTTCCTTGGTAGAATTTATTTATATATCATCTCTTAAATTACCCTGCAATGAAGGTAGTTTGCAGTGAAGATAGTCACTGAAGTCAAACCAAGAAAACCAGGACCAAAAAATGGGAGAAGAATGCCAACAAAAAAAGCAAATGTTGCTGTGGTGGTGCACCCAGCTTGGGTCTTGACACAGCAAAAAGGAAAGCACTACACATGTGACTTCCGTGGGGGAATGCCAGCATCTTCTTGATATTAAATTTATTTTTTTCTTTTTTTAGACAGTCTTGCTGTGTCACCCAGGCTGGAGTGCAGTGGCGCCATCTCAGCTCACTGCAATCTCCGCCTGGATTCAAGTGATTCTCCTGCCTCAGCCTCCTGAGTAGCTGAGGTGCCACCACCACACCTGGCTAATTTTCATATTTTTAGTAGAGATGGGTTTCATCATGTTGGCTACGCTGGTCTCGAACTGCTGACCTTGGGTGATCCACCCGCTTCGACCTCCCAGAGTGTTGGGAGTACAGGCGTGAGCCACCACACTTGGCCTCAATGTTAAATTTCGATTGAAAACAAACAGCTGAAGAAACTCAGCTTGGGCTCTGTCCACTGTACTGCCTACTATTCCCTGTGAAATGACTTCAGCGGTTAGTGTCCTAGTAAATCCAGAGTTGGATTTCATGTGGTTTGCTGATACTGTATTTTAATATGAATTATTAAGATACCTTTGGCAAAGGAAGTGTGGAGAATCCTGACAAATATTTGGTGATTTATACCAGCTAATATTTAACTATGGAAATTAAGGATCAGTGGTTCAGAACATCTTCAACCTCAGCTCCTTAGCACAGTTTTTACTGCATGCTGGAATGGATTGCTTTATTGTGACCGAATATGGTGTCCACAGTACATATCTGCACATATAGAGGTTCCATCCCACATGTCTTGTTTTTTCCTGAGTTGCTAATTCTAGAACGTTAGGTTCGAGATCAGCCTAACTTTGATCTAAGGTTGCCCCTGTATTTTGTTTAGTTACCGTAATGTCAGCCGCTGTAGTAAACTCCTTAAATGTAATGACTCATTCATGATAGAAATGTATCTCTTCCTCACTGGTTGCCCTGATCGTGGGCTGTTTTACTTTAGACACTGATTCAGGAACCCAGGTTCCTTTTATCTTATTGTTCTTTAATCTTTCATCTTGACAAGTGGCTGTGCTCCGCTGCCATAAGTCAGCGTTGGGGGAGAGGGAGGTTACGGTATGGGAAGCTTTTATGTGGCCAGGCCTGGACGTAGAGCATGATATTTCTGTTCATGTTCTCCTGGCCGGAGCTTAGCCACATGACCACACTTGACCCAGGGGAGGCCAGGAAACTTCATTGAATCGTGTGCCTTGTGGGAAGAGGACACAGGCTATTTGCACAGTAGGCTGTTCTACTCAAAGTCACTTCATCTCTGTAGGAAGTGGAATAGCTTGGGGAGTGGCCTTCAGGTGCTGATGGCCTCCAGGCAGGTTGAAAAGTTTTGATACTTTATCTGAAGCGCTCTCTGTATTTTACTAGGAAGATTGTCCTTTAGGGAATATCTGCCACAAGAATGCCTGGAATAACATGGCCATTGTGGAAAGTTGGCCTGGATTTTAAAACCATGTGAAAGACAATTGTCTTATTTGGCTAAACACATCATGAACTGCTCTTCTAAAACAATAATTAACTATTATAATTGAGCAGGACAAGAACCCAGACCTGTAATTCTGTCTGCCCATTCTTGTGTAATTGAGTGTCATGAAATTCTTGGGGCCTCTTCTCCATGATGCGTCAGAGGCCATTCTTCATCGTCTTGGTAGGATTAGGAAGTGTGGTCCTAATGTCAAGCAGGATACAGATTAAATGGATTTGTAAGGCGAATGGGCCTTTGGCACAGAATTGGAAATAGTGCTCTATATGGTTTCCATTGTCATTTTAAAACACTCCCTGTAGTGTTCAGAGTTAATATTCTTAGTTCTTTAAGGGTGATCGGAGAGAGGGCCTTAGGATTTCACCCTGTGTTAAGGAACTTTTATACAGCAGGATAGGACAAAGAAGAGATTACCAGAAGCTGGTTTCTTCATTGCTGGGTTAGCTAGCATTCACAGGTCTCATAATTATGTTTTGATTCATTCCTCTGGTCAAAAGAGATTCAGAACAATAGATAACTGGTCTGAATATTTTGAATGTTACTGAGGATCGGGTGAGTGGTGTTAATTTTGACTGTAGCAGTGATTAAGTCACAGAAATGCTTTGTAGCATGTTTTTTTCCACTAAAGATTAAAAACAAGGACAAGTATTTAGGGAGGAGAAGGAACAGCACAACAGTGAATTTTCTTCTTCTTCTTTTTTTTTTTTTTTTAATATTTATGGATCTGAGGCCTGGAAAGGCCTTGAAGATGATGACAGACCGTGAAAAAACTTCGCTTGTTGTTGTCGTTTCATTGTTTGCTTTTGGGAAATTAAACCAGCTAGGAAATTTAATTAACTAGAACCCTCCATGTCCCAGCCATTATATGCCTGGAGTTTTCTACCATTGAAGTACCATCCACAGAGTCAAAATGAAACCGCCTCTTTGTGGGGTTGGGTAGGATATGGGGTGGTGTGCAGGAGCGGAGAGAGAATTTTTTTGTTTTGTTTTTTAATTAGGCAGTGAAGACATAGATTGTAACCAAACAGGATGGTGTAGTACAGGATTCTGACCTGTTTTTCCTCTTTGCAGCATTCGCAAATGTGCATTCCCTTCAGCACTTACAAATCTCATTTTCTTTGGTTGGTTTTGGGGAGCTTGCCACCCCTCAGAATCTCCATATTAAGATTCACTTTTAGTAATAGCCAAGATTTTAGTCTCGGATTCTATTACAGGTACTCACTGGTCGCCGTTTGAGCCTCCGGGTTCTTTGAGGAAATGCAGTTATACTTCCATGATTACTGTAAAGATTAGATCATGTATGTAAAGTGCTGGCATATAGTAGGTTTTTAGTAAATGATGACTTTTCCCTTATTAAAAAAATTTATCTGTGCCAAACAGACTCAAAATTCACAAGTCTTAAAATAGATGGTTAGCATTATATTCCTCTCAAACATCAAGCCAGTTTAACCAAAGCAAATCAGGTGCAAGGTCTTAAAAAAGCTGTGCTTTTCTAACTTTTTACTTGTCATAGTAGTTTCTGTTGTAGTGTTGTTATTAAAGAAACATGCCAGGTTGTCTCATTGTGGATTCAGATTCCTGACTTACAAGTAAGTTTTCATCAGTTCCTAAAAACGTTCTGGGTAGTTTGACCCATCAGAGTCACCAGAAAACTAATATGGGAAAGTCCCTTCATGAGTTTTAGAAAACTAAGTGCTCTATGAAAGTACAAATTATTCTGTTAAAGGCTTGATTCTGTGTGGGTGTGTTACAGGTTCATAATCTCACTTCACAATCATCTTTCCAAGTTATATTCTTGGGACTTTTATTGTTTGTTTTTTCTGCCTTCGCCAAAGTGGAAATAGTAGTTTCTGATGAAATAGAAAAACCAATCATTTTATCCTTGGGGAGAAGAGCAAAAAACATTGATAGAAGTGGCCAGCGTCTCCATGAACGAGGCGGTTGTGCAGGTCAGCATCCATCTGCGGTCTTGGATGCTTCTCCTCCCTGCGTAACTACCAGTAACTGGCCCGTTGACTTTCAGATGCATCCTAGTTTGGACAGTAGAAAATAATCGGCCTAATTATTATGCCTGTCTTCAGAAAAACACACGAAAAACACTGATTCTCTGCCTTGCTCATATTGTATGAAAACTTCACATTTCAGAAGAAATTTTAGTCTAACTACTTGATGATGAATGTATCCAGTTAGGATACCTGTGAATTTTTTCTTCACTCACACCCTTCTTCCAGCTAGCTCATAGCAAACCATGCTCTTGTATTGGCCCCTGGCTTCAGACATACTTAGGAATTCAGATGGGTTATTATATTAGTTTCTGAAAGCGTTTTAGTTCAGATACGTGCCTGGTGTGGATGAATTCTCCTGTGTCTCAGAAATTCTCATCAAAGCACACAGTGTCTTTCTCATTCATGTTTTCCTCCTTCCAAAGGCAGAGTCCCAGCAGTGCTTTCATTGAGATGGTGAAAATGAGGTGCTATTTTAGTACATTTGGAGAGGTGATTTGCTGTTAATTTGAATTAGATGACAAAGTAAATTGAAAGGGCCCAGAAGAAAGTTGAGGCTCTACCATATGGAGAAGCTCTTGTGCCGTCTGAAGGGCTTCTGTGGTCTTAGCAGAGAAGAGAACTGAGCCACCCAGATCTAGCCTGTGTACCTCTCTGTTCCTCCTGCGCCTGCCCCGTATGTACTTTTCCTCACTGAAGGCACAGGTGACAGTGTCTGCAGATGTTTTGGCTCCACTACCTGGGGGTGTGGGTGGAGGCCAGGGATGCTTATCACATGTGCAGGACAGCCCCACACAGGAAATTACCCAACTCAAATGTCCACAGCGCCACTGTCAAGAAACTGCCTCGTGGAATGAACCTTTTGTCCCAGAAAATAGGTGTAAGTAATGATATTTCTAGGGCTGATGTTTGGGAGACTTGGAATATCCCAAAGAGCATTTTGAATGGAGAGTCTCGGGCCATGGCTGTGCCCACCAGGATGTCCGTAGTAGGAGCTAGTGCAGGCTTTGCCAGCAGCATGAGAAGGGCATCCATTTGTCAGCTGATGGGGCAGTGTGTCCACCCTCCACCCTGTGTGGGCCGGCCAGCCTCTGCTTGTGAGGCTGTGAATGCTCACTCACACGGTGCCTGAGAAGGGTGGTATATTAGAGATGCTTTTCTGGGTTACTTTTGTTCAGAGGTAAGAGAGGGCAGCAGGTGGACCCTGATGGGCTGCAGAAGCTGGTTCGCGGCAGGGACTGATTTAGGTAAGTGTTGGCAGTTACCCTTGCTAGTCTGGTATTATTATAAACCCTGGTTTCCACAGTTGAGCAGGAGACCACACAAATGAGAGGAAGCCCCTCCCTCACTAAGTGGAGTCTTAATTCCATTAAGACTCCACTTGGATGTTTATACTCTTACCACAAAATTAATACTCCCTGAGACATTATTTACATCTGAATGGGCCTGTGTGACTGATTGGAGGTCCTCACCCACTCATGTTTTTTGCGTGTTTTGTAGCAAACTGATAATGACCAATGCCAGAATTAATTGGCTTTATATTTTGATCTTGTTCTTGTTTGTTAGAGTGGTGTTAATGAAGGAGAAAGCAAATGCGGGGCTGGTACCTTGCTTCCCCCCCCCTTTTTTTTAATTTTTAAACTTATTTTGGGTGTGTGTAGAGTGCTTGTTTTTGTTTCCTGACAGGCGTGACATGTATTCTTAGTGCTAAAGCACAGATCTTCCCACTGTAGCCTCTTTGAGCTTTGGACTACTTCCTAGCCAATAAAATGACCTATTTCACTTTGCTAAGTCAATTATTGGTCATTTTCTTGTAACATTTCTTTCTCCCTGTTCTATTTATGGACCTCAGATGAGAGTTGAAGTTTTCATATTTTGCAGTTTATGGCACCGTCATCATCAACCTATGTAAGATCCTTTTCTGTTTTAATTGTGTGCCTTCAATAGAGAAAACACGGTTTTGTGTATGGTGTATGGGTTTATTTTTCCTCGCAACATAATTATTTTTAGAAATTTATGTACAATAGGCTGGGCATGGTGACTGATGCCTTAATTCCAGCACTTTGGGAGGCCGAGGTAGGTGGATCACTTGAGGTCAGGAGTTTGAGACTATCCTGGCCAGCGTGGTGAAACCCCATCTCTACTAAAAATACAAAAAAAAATAAAAATAAAAAAAAAAAATAAAAAAATTAGCCAGGCATGGTGACATGCACCTGTAGTCCCAGCTACTTGGGAGGCTGAGACACGAGAATTGCTTAAACCTGAAAGGCCGAGATCACACCACTGCACTCCAGCCTGGGTGACACAGCAAGACTCTGTCTCCAAAAAAAAAAAAAAAAAAGAAAAATTCACTCTTGGCTGTATAGTCCTGTGTGTTTAAACATATGTATAGATTCTTATAAGCACCGCCACATATAGGACTAGAACAATGCCAATGTTCCAAAGAATTCCTGAACCATCCCCCGCCCCTGGCAACCACTGATCTGTCCTTAGCATTTTGGCTTTTCCAGAGCATCATAGATGGAATCACACATCTATTGTTAGTGGCTTTTTTCAGTTACTGCTGTGCCCGAAGGATCCGTCCGTGTTCATGCGTGTGTCACTTTTTTCCTTTTTACTGTTGAGTAGTACACCAGAGTATGGATAATCAGGTTGACCTATCAAAGGATGTGTTGGTATTTCCAGAATTTGGTGACTATGAACAATGTTGCTATGAAAAGTGATGCGCTTTTTTGGTATGAACGTACATTTTTCATTTTTCTAGAATAAATACTTCTGAGTAGCATAGGTATTTAATTTCTATGTAATGTCTGTTTAATTTTCCAGAGTGCCTGTATAATTTTGCATCCCCACCAGCATTTGGGGGACTGTCAGTATTTTTCATGTTTGCTGCTTTAGTAGGTGTGGGATGGTATTTCATTGTAGTTTTAATTTTCATTTCCCTAATGACTTACGATTTTGAGTATCTTTTCATATGATGCTTACTATTTCCATGCAGTACTCTACACTCGGGAGTAGTTTATTCGTTTTAGGTAAATGCTGCCATGTGGGAAATGGGACCAGGCATGGTGGCTCACCCTGTAATCCCAACACTTTGGAAAGCTGAGGTGGGAGGGTCACTTGAGCTCAGGTGTTCAAGACTGCAGTGAACTGTGATTGTGCCATTGCACCTCAGCCTGGGTAACAGAGTGAGACCCTGTCTCTTTTATTAGTAAGAAAAAAAACACTACCATGTGGTTGTTGACAGTAGCCTTACCAGCTAAACTCCTGCTTGCAGTGGGCTTTTGTTTCTGTATTTTCTTTAAGTAGAAACATCTTTACTGATCTACAGTTCACATACAATTTATCCATTTAAAATATATAACTCAAGAGTTTCTGGTATATCACAGAGCTGTGCGGCCATCACCACAATTTTAGGACAGTTTCATCACCCCCAAAAGATATTCTATGCATAAGCATTCACTTCCCATTTCTTCCCAGATTGCCTGGCCCTGGCAACCACGAGTCTGCTTTCTGTCTCTATAGATATGCATATTCTGGAAACCTCATGTAAGTGGAATCATAGAATGTGTCCTTTTGTATCTGGTTTTTTTCACTCAGCATGTTTTCAAGGGTTATGTTTTAGCATGTGTCAGTAGCTTCTTTTTATTGCTGAATAATCTGTTGTATGGCCAGACCACATTCTGTTATCCATTTGTCAGTTGATGGATATTTGGGTCTTTATTTTTTGGCTATTATGAATACTGTTCCTATGAACATTCATGTACAAATTTTTATGTGGATATGTTTTCCTTTCTTTTGGATGTATTACTTGGGAGTGGGGTTATTGGGTCAAATGTGTTTTGGGAGCCCCCAGCTAAATTGGGGTTCAGTATCAGAGTGACTAGTGACCCGTCCCTCAGGGAAAATGAAAGGCAGCTGGATGTGGGTGATTACTGTGTGCCTTTCACGGGACGCTTCTTTTACCTGGTAGATGGTCTCACACATAGTGATCTGAGTCCAGACCAGGGGTCTCTCACCCGAGAAACTTGTTTATACTGGTGGACACCCCTGAGGGTCTTGTCTGACCACCTGGCCATCGTTCTGGTGCTGGGAGCCCAACCTTGTTTGCTCCTACACGTCCTGGTTCCTCAGATGGAGGGTGCACAGTCAGTACACCATCACAACAGGAAGCAAGTTCGAAGATATTTTTTAGAAGATGCTTTTCAAAAATGGATACATAATGATTGTACAGATATCTGAGGTACGTGTGATATTTTGATATATACATATAATATGTCATGGTCAAATCCAAGTTCAAAGACTTACTCCTTATATATCTTTGGCCAAGAGGGCAGTCTTCTGTCCTGGGTTACACCAGGCAGGAATGAAGAGTCGGGCAGAGAGAGAAAGAAAGAGAAAGACAGAGAGGGAGAGAGAATGTTCACAGCTGGCGGTATGTATAATACAAGAGGGAGTAGGGTGTGGGGCATGGTGAGTTCTCTGGCAGATGCCTGAGTGGTCTGTTTAAAAGAAGTAGATGGAACACAGGAGCTCAGTCCACTGAGTGGGAGACGCCTCTAAGTTCTTATTTTGGCAGTGAGCTGGGCCTTTTGGGTGTGGTCTAGAACTGGAGACAGTCAAGTGTGACTAAGCCCTGCTTCTGGTATGAGAAAGTTAAACTTGTATTCAAAATGGATGCCAAGGCAACATAAAATTAGAAGAATTCACTATAATGTGCAAATTTTATGTTTAACCTTTTGAGAAACTGGTTTTTTTTTTTTTTTTTTTTTTGCATTGTTTTTGAGGAACTGTTGAGACTCTCTTCTGTAGTGGCTTATGTTCTCATTGTAGTGAGTGAATGAAGGTTTCAATTTCTCCTTGTTTTTTTTTTCTTTTTTTTTTTTTTTAATTGTATTAAGCAATAGCTCATGGTTTTCACATGCGTTTCCCTCATGGCTAATCGTGGCTAATTGTGTTGAGCATGGTTTGTTTACCTTCTTGCCGACATTGATATTATAGAACTTTGTTTCACAAATCTCTTAGCTATAACATAGTATTTTATGTTTATCTGCATTTATATTAATGATAACTTTGAGCATCTTTATATATTAATCATTACAATTTTCTATTCTATTGAATTATATCTCCTGTGAAGTTTTCTATAGTTTAATGTTTTTATTACATGTGATTATCAAATTCCCTTTCTTTTAGTTTTCTAGTCAGGAAATACTTTTCTGTTAATTAGGCTCATGAAATATTGTGAAACTAAAAAATGGTGCCCAAAATATGTTTCGGCTTGGTAACCACATTACAAATTAATACATTACAAATTATTTCTAGTCTGGGAACAGGAGCTCTTGTGATTCTCACCAGCCCTAGTCAAGTTCCTCAAACTTGATCATCCCTTTGAGAACTGATGAAACAGCTTTGAAATTGGCAAAGTGGAAGAATGGAGTTCAAAGCAGAGAAGGTGTGAATTGTTTTAAGTGGGGGCTTCATGGGAATAAAATAGGTTTGGGTCTGAAGGGTTAGTTTGTGAATATGTTACAAAAGTTAACTCATTCTGCTTTAAGACCACTTTTTTTGAGAGTTAGGGGAAAGTGCTTTTGTCTCTAATATACCATAATTCTATGGTGTAGAACCAGAAACTGTACACAGACATACCCCTGGCCCCTTCAAAGTACCCTCTGTTCCTCCCACCTTCACTTTCCCCAACAATAGCAGTAAGTTTACCAAGAAAGACCTCATCTTCTGCCCCAACAGAAATTCTAAGTGTTATTTCCGCTCTCAGTGGGGCTTGCGGTAAGTTGCATTTAAATTACCGTCCTTTTCCACTGACCATGAAAGGCTGGCAGTTTACTTGTAGGCAAATACCTTTGCTGTTTTTTGCAGCATTCACAGTCTTCTGTGAAGTTTCCTATTGGGTTTCTTTTCTCTCAGTGTTTATCTATTTAAGTTACTAATTCTTGATTTTTGATTCCACAGGTGTCTTTTCTGACTTTATCACACTGCTTTTAACTTTGAAGCATCCTCTGTTGGGGAACAAATCCTTGATTTTGCTGTAGTTAATCCATTGGTTTTTCACCTTGTGATTTCTGCTTTTGGGATCCGGTATAAGAAATATATCAACTTCCCATAGGTTATAAATATATTTAATTTTTTTTCCTCTCTTAGCTTTATAATTTAGCCTTTCACATGTTAGCATTTAAAGTAGCCAGAGGCGGTGGGGAGGAGGAAGAATTCTGGGTAGCTTGGACTGTTGTTGCAGGCCACATGGTTCTTTATATTTTTGAGTTTATTGTAATGTCAGATACTTGCTATGCATTGGCTTTTGAATTCCCCTTTGGTGCTTTCCCTCTTGCGTTTTGGGCCATGTAGGTTTATAGGATAATGCCACTTGAGCTTGACTTGTAATAGAGGTTTTAGGGTTGGGGGAAGAGATCTGCAGTGGGCTTTTGGGAAGTGTCATAAAAGAAGCCAGAGACAAGACCTAGTTAGACAGAGAGGGGGCTGCCTTTATCATCACGTTTCTGTTCTCCAGCCCTCCTGACTCCGAGATCTGGAGACCTTGGATACCTACCTCAGGATATCTCGTCCTGACTGGGAATGAAACCAGGCAGTCTGATAGTATAATTTTGGAGTCTGTTTCTTCATCTGCAGAAACTGGGCATACTTGTCTTTTAAGTTCTTTTCAGTCTGTAATTGATTTGGCTCAGCTGGCTGTAAGATACAGTATTCCTTGTGTAAAGTCAGAGAAATGAGAGCCAAAGATTATTAGCCAGAAGGGCCTTCGGAAGTGCCTAGCCCTTATCTTTTATTCTCTAGACTAGAAAACCATGACCCAGAGAAGCTGAGTGATTTCATTTTCTCCTATCAACACGAGGACAAATACGTTCTTCTGAAGATGTTCCCTAATACTCTCGATTCCAGGCAAGTGTGAAACAGTGACCCTGGGCCAGGAGCCCGCAGGCCACTATCTTGGTAATTTGCTCAGGCTTTCAAAGCTTTCAGCACTCTGGCTGTTGAGCGGGGTTTTAGGGCCAGAGCTACCTCATTCCTGGTCTACCGTTAGCTTCCCTACACCTGACAGTTGTCCTCTTAGGTACTTCTCCCCCATTTCTTACCGGATCCCCTCTCTCTGGTGGTGTGTTCTCCTTCTACAGTGGGTGTTTCAGATATTTACTCAGTAGTTTAGCCATTTTACAAAGTCGAGGAGGGAGAAGGGGGTATCGGTGGAGTGGGCACAGTGTCACTGCCTTGCAGGAGGCATCCTTGCTGGCTCTCCCACCCAACTGTGTGTTTCCAGAGATATGGTGTCGGCCAGCACCATCCTTTGGATTCGGGGCTCTGCTCACAGGTCAGCACTCCCTTTGAAAGTGACCAGTGAGGTCATACTGAAAGCCTGAGCAGATTAGCAAGACAGTGGCCTTCGGGCTCCTGGCACAGGGTCACTGTTTCACGCTTGCCTGGAATCTGCGAGTATTAGGTAACATCTTCAAAAGACTGTAATTGTTCTAGTATTGAATTCTTAACTCACTGCCACCTTATTTATTGGGTAGTTAACAGGAGAAATTCTTGCCTAACATGTGTCCCTGGCTTTAGCCCATTTCAGTGCTTCGCTGATGCCCACCTCTGTACTCACATGCATTATATGATTGAATTTGAATTGGTGCCAGTAGCTATGCCCTACTTTGACCTAGATCCAGAAGCTTAGCCAGGGTCCCCAAGTCTGTCCTTTGTGTGTAAGTAGGAAATTGAGCTGTGTAGAAGATAATGGAGGAGCTGCTTTGGCTGACAGAGATGCCGCCCCAGGAGCTTCACGGGGCAATCCGGGTCCTCCCCTTCTGTGCTCATGCCCAGCCATGCCAGGAGCCTCGTTTTTGTGATCCTGCACCTTCCTTCGTTAGCACTGCTGCGTTCCTCACCCATGGACGGTCTTGGTTGCCTATGAAACCTGGCAGTGATTACATTCGTTCTCGTTGCAGCCATTGCATTTATTAGGAAGGAACCCAGCTGTCTGAAAAGCTGTGTCCTTCCTGACCACCTCTATTTTATTTCCCTGTCACCTTTGCATCCTAGGGCCGGCCTGTGGGAACGTTGCTCTTTTTGTCTGGCAGTTCAGACCCATCGGTCTCTAGAGAATTGACTGATGTGGTTGGAGTTAGTTCCTAGTCGTTTCTGGAGTGGTGACTAGTTTAGATTTTTGCCTTTTGAAAATCAGCTGGGCCTAAAACTTTTATTGGTGTGTTGGCGAGGCCTCTTATCTGTGGCAGTTCATCTTCAGAGAAATAAATTAATTTGTAGGCGATCTTTTTCTCTTCCATTTTTGATTGGTTATCTAAAACATACATTTGAATTAAACTTTTAAAATACAGAGATACTCTCTCTCAGAAAACTATGAGAAGATTTTTTGCCTTCCTTTCTTTGTGTGTTTGATACACAGATAACTGTTAACAGTATTCTGATTTCCATTCACATTTCTGTAGTGACAAGGATCAAGTATCTGCAGGCATTTCTTTGTCCCGGGAAAAGCAGACTTTTTTTCAAGGAAATGATGATATATAACAACGTATATAAATACTTTTGCTAGGTGTGCAGTTAGTTAGGAAGTATTGATGTTTTGACATTGGGTGGCTGTTGGTTATTGCAGATGGAATTGCTGAAAGGAATTTACATAACCTGTTAAGTAGACCAAGCGTTGCATTAGGTACTCAGTTAGTTTACAGAATTTTGATGAGTTTTAGTTGACTTAGAATGAAATTGGCTTTCTGATTCAATGCTTCAGTCGGATCTGATGACTTTTCCCTGTTATTGTAAGTGGAGCTAGGTCAGTGACAAAGTTGATTATAGATCAGTGCTTACAGAAGCTAATCACCTGCAGCCTGCATTTACATAAATGCTCTGCTCTTGCTTCCAGCCAAGGCTGGTGTAGTATGGTACATGGATTTTGGAGTCATTATTGATAATATATTTCCAACAAGTGTGATGAGGTGGAGTTGGCTTAGGTCGAAATGTTTAGTGGAAAACATTGGTTCTTTGAAAGTAACAGTGGATCTCCACTCTTTTTTCAGGAGGAATTGCTATTGTGTTTGCTGTCTACACTGAGGTGTGGCATGAAGCCTTTCTCCCATCTCCTTTATACCTTGGTGGATCTGTGTTTCCGGACACTTTTCCTTTGGAAAGTTGAGTTCTAGTTCAGAGGCTGACAGACTTGTCCCTAGAAGAAAGGGGGCATAAATATGCCAAATGCAAAACCACAATGATTTCTTTGATTGCAGGGACCTTGGGGCCAGCTTGCGGTAAGAACTTGCCTTTAGAAGATCCTTGGGTTCCCATCAGTGTCTCCCTCTCCTCAAAGGGATGGCAGCCCGATGGACAGTGGGCACATGACCCTGACATCGACAGACTTCCATGGAGGTAAGCTGCTCTGTCAGTGTCGCCCAGACAGACATGCACCTTCCTCGTCAGCCTGAACCTGCCTCCATCCACACATTGTACACATGTGGATGGAGAACTGGAGTCTGATTCTCTTGCTTCTAGCCAAGGTTAGGGATCGTGATCTCAGGTGAAAAATAGCCCTTCCTCTCCTTGGCTTGGAAATGACTGGAAAGAAAGAAAGCTCTAGCAGCTTCCTCCTGGTTGAGGACAGGAGTTCCCCTGAGATAGTGCCGTTTAGATAGTCATGGATGACTCCACAGCTTTGTGTCTACCCCTCACCACACATTAGGCTTCAGTCTCACCATGAACCACTGTTGTCATTTGGGGACAAGTTGAAAGAGTATATTTCCCTTCTTGCATTAAAGGGGAAACTGTCAGAGGGGTTGATGTTAATCGTGGTGGTGGTCACCCTGAACTGAGTTTGGTGCTAGTGTTTTAGAGGCTAAGCTCAGACCTCTCTAGAGGGTATTATGCCAGATCCTGACCCAGGGAAGGCATGGTGGACCAGAAGATCTTCATTTTCCCAGAACAAAGCTACAGACTAGAAAATGGATTGCAACCTTGGACAGGTTTGACTGTTGTTGACAGAAGCTCTACTTCCTTCTGCTCTATTGTCTCATTATTAAAGGAATGGATATATCAGAACAAGTGTGTGTTTGTTGTTTTAAATTTTTTTTTTGTCTTCAGTTAAGAAGTTAGGTTGTAGGGTTGAGAGAAGTTTTCATTTGTGCTTGGGAAAATCTGCTAGGAATGATCTTTCACTTTTACTGTTTAAAAGTAAAACTATCTTTGGAAGTTGAGCAATGGCTGCTGGGAGAAGTTGATTTTAACCCAAGTGTGATCTTTCCATCTTTCTAGATAGACTTCACATCTCCCTTTGGGACAGTAATGAGGAGAGAGTGTGTTTGGCCATCGCAGGTGTAGGAGGTGAGGCCGATTCTGCGTGGGTGGCTTCTGTAGGCAGACGATGGACTGTGCAGGGCAGCTGCGGCGTTTGTGGCTGGTGGCTGTGGTCAGTGGGAGTCATCGTGACATGTTCGCTGGGGCAGTCACAGCTCTCTGAACGTTTCCTTTATGACAGTTAATGCAGTTTTAAGAAAGGAAGATTCTTCAGTGTTAGTCTTTTTTTCTGTCTCTTATTCCTCCCCTTCAGATTATCTTTGTGACTTCTAAGGATATTTTAAGCTCACAGTCACACTTGGAAGCAGTGCCCTTGTGAGGCTCTGCCTAGTGTGACTGTATTAGGAAGGTCATTCTTGGTTCTTACATGTGCTTCTCCTTTCCATGTCTCCCACTGTCCACAGTCCTTGCCCTTTCTTTTGAGGACTGTGTGAATGAGCAGCAGCCACTTTAATGTGAGGCAGCTATACAAACAATGAACTTTGACCTGCTGCCAGGAGGTCATAAACTCAAAGTTACCAAATGAATTTAATTCGAGCTTCAGTTCTTGGTTTAGGAATGTACCAAGTTTGATACTGCTGTTTTTTGGTTTTAATCAAGTTTCTGCACCCATTTTCTATTTGGGAAGTTAAAACTGGTCTGTTGGCATGACTGGCGACAAAGTGGCAGGCACATTCTTAGTCTCTGATTTTCTTCTTTCGTCTTTGAGTGCGTGTAAGTGTTGGGTCCCTTGACCCAACCAACACTCTGCTGAATGTGCCGTAAGTGTGTGGAGTTGTGTTCATCTTTAACTTTTCTTTTTTTTTTTTTAAATGCTCTCTTGGTAAATTGGGATCTCCTGTTGAAAACTGTATTTGTTTGGCAGTTGGGTTTATGCCTGGAGCCCCTAGGTCACATTTAACTGGTTGATGGTCAGTTGTACCATACTGAAAAAAACACATGGAAAATATTTCTAATATATTCATTATGGGATGTGTGAGCCCTTAACTACCTGAAGATCTGAAGTGTCTTTCCTCATAGGTAGTAGTCCTCTCAGGTGTTTCCTTTTTAAAATTATAAGTGGAATTTTCACGTATCTGAAGAAAGTAATTAGGATTCCCAGTGCCATCTTCTCTCTCCAGTAGTATGTTTTGTGTTTTAGCTTTCTGTAGTTATAACAGAAAGACTGAGTAATTACTGTAGACTGGGTGATTTATAAAGAAAAGAAATGTATTTTTCACAGTTCTGGAGGTTGGAAAGTTCAAGAGCATGTTGCTGGCATCTGGTGAGGGCCTTCATGCTGTGTCATGACATGGCGGGAAGAGCAAGCTTATGTGAAAGAGAAAGGCATCAGGGACGGGACTTGCTGTGTAACAACCCACTCTCATGATAATGAACCTACTACTGAAGTTACCACATTAATCCACTCATGAGGGCTCTGTCCTTATGACCCAAGTACCTCTTATAAGGCCCCACCTCCCAACACTGTGGCATTGGAGATTAGGTTTCCAACCCATTAACTTTGGGGGACGCATTCAAACCATAGCATTATGACTGTGTGGAAATCATTTTGTGTCCAAAGGTCTTTGTTTCCACTTGATCCTAAGACCCTGTTTCTAGGGCTTTAAGTAAGATGTCAGTCTTTTCCTCTTGCCCCATCTTTTATCAACTCATTGATTCCTCTGTTTACTGGACCCAGCTGCTCTGCTTGGGGCCAGGAACACAGACAGGAACATAGCAGATGTGGCTCTGCACCCAGAACTTCTTTGGTATAGTGAGGGAAAGAGATGGATAACCAGGCAGTTGCCACCCTGAGTAAGTGCTTGGATGGTCAGGGCAGAGTTGTGCTTTGGAAACATAAGAGAGGGAACCATTCAGGACAGGAGGCCAAGAGGCCACGGTTGGGGCAGAGTAAGACAGGGCAATGGCTTCCTGGATCAGTTTTTAGAGTTTTCTGCTGGCTTAGGGTTGGAGAGCTGGGGCAGCAGCTTAAAGGGAAGACCCTCCACTGGCATAGGGGACTCTGTGAGAACTCATGGCAGCAGCACTCTGGGACTAAGGGCGAGGAGTTGGGGGAGATTTAAGAGGAGATATCAGGGGTATTTCTTAGTAAAGGCACCAAACTGATAGTGCTTCAGGGGAAAGCCACATGGGGACCTTGGACCATGTCGGAGAACAGACAGGTTTAGGTGGGCTGCTTATCGCGCTTACCACACCATAGAGATGATACATGAATAGTGACTAATGTCAGATAATGGACTTAAAAAATATTTTTTATTGTTTTTAAATTTTTTACTTAAACTTTTTAAATTTTAATTTTTGTGGGTACATAGTAGGTATATATATTTATGGGGTACATGAACTGTTTTGATACAGATAACTTATTTTGAACTGTATTCTGCCAATCGATTCTATCAGGCACCTAATTTTTGTAGTTTATTATTCAGATAAGGTGGTTTTCTGCTCCTAAATTAGGGGGGGTGGGATGGGAAATAATTTTCATTTGAAAAATTTATGTTCTAAAAATTTGACAGAGGTGGGTAGCTGCCTGCTCAGTTCCCAGAGCTCTCTACTGGAGTCTCTCTCAGCTGCCCCAGCCATCCTGGCCCCCACAGCACCCCTGGCTGGCCGAGGAAGGGGGGATTGGGCCATGCACAGCGCCTGCCTGGGGCACACCGCAGCTCCGCAGCTCCGTGAGGAGGGAGCAGGTTCAGGGCGGCTCCCCTCCTGGGGTTGCTCAGCTCGGCAGGCCACTTCTGTGACTCCACGGCGAGGCTGTGCAAGCCAACCCGACTTCAGTTCCTGAAAACTGAACTGTTTTTAGTCACTTGGCTTAATTAGAGACTAAAGAGTTTGAAAGCACACATACGATGTGTGAATAATGCGATATAAATATTGTTGGAACTCTCTGTTGTGGTTTCCCTTTTTTTCCCTTACATTCTCATTTCAAAGTTTAAACAGTAACTTGAATGTGTGTTGGCCAGTGTGACATGGACGTGCATCTTTTACTCATTGGACATAGTGAGAAAAGATGTGGCTACTTAAGAACATTGAGGTGTGTGACTTTAAAAGTCTAGGTGTGTCATTAAAAAATGTGAGCATCTTGTTGTTCATCCAAGTCTCTGGAATCATGACATTTGCCACTAATATCATTTACACTGTATTTTATTAAGTTGTCTGTGTGCCAAATCTAATTATTGTCATAGTTGGGCTTGTGGAGGGATTGAGGGAAGGAATGAGTGAGGTTTGGGAGAAGGCACAGCAGAAGGATCTCATACTGACTGGTGAGCCCATGGTCAGTTCTACTCAGAGGTCGGGAGGGTTTGAATTCAGGTAGCGTTTCCATAGGAAATGTTAGTAGGTGCTACCTGGTCTAATGAGTTTGGATGCATTCAGTTTAGCAGCTTCCTGCTACAGTATTCTCAGAGCTTTTGGGACTCTCTAAGAGGCTTAATGTGCAGCATTTCCTGACAGTATTTAATTGTGGGACACCCCTCTCCTCCCTGAGTGGTAGATTTCAATTCCATATCAAGACCATGACAGAGCCTTCTTAAATAGCTTCTCCAGCCAACACACTTGGGAAGAAGAGGCCTTAAGAAACGTAGTTAAGAACCTAAGTCCAGAAATGCTAAGTGCAGTCGGTAATAGCTTTCTGTGGGCCTCCTGCTCTTTCGCTGTGGTTAAAAAGCATTTCTTAAAATGTTTGTTGTTAAAACGAGATGAAGTGACAAAGAACCATGAAGCATTAAATAAAAGGCAGTTCCTGAAATAGCATGTTAATGTTTTAAACAGTTTTGTTTTCCAGTAAATAGCATTCTGAGTGATGCAGTGGGATTTTGAGAGAAATGAAGCTGTAAGGTATTCGTGAATGGTCCGGTTCCTTAGGAGACACAAAGTAATACTGGCACAACACATCTCAGGAGCTGAAACCTGCAGTTGGTTAAAATCTTCAGCAACAGATTGAGAGATTGAGGGGATTAAAGGGTTCTGATTAGCACTATGTTGTCTTAAAATCTTTTTGTCTCAGTTTCTCCTCCCCTTCCCCCTCCCTCCCTCCTCCCCTCCCCTCCCTCTCTCCATCCCCCTCCCCTCCCCCATCCCCTCCCCTCCCCCTCCCCCTCCCCTCCCTGTCCCCCATTCCCTCCCCTCCCCCTCCCCCATCCCCTTCCTCTCTGCGGTCCCCCTCTCCTGTCCCCCTCCCCCCCATCCCGTCTCCCCCTCCGTCCCGTCTCCCCCTCCCCCTCCTTCTCTCAGATCCACACAGCGAAGCTATGATGCCCTTCCCCCACTCCCCCAAACGTAGCATCACATTCCACCTGCCCTAGCAGTGAGTTCTTTCAGCTGATGAGCCAGGACTCAGTGAATCAGAAGTTACCTTTTCCAAAGGATTGATGAGAAGATGCTTCCTTCCATCCTTGAAGTAACATCCTTGAAGTTACTAAGTAGTAACTTCAAGCGGGAACACAGCAGGAGGGTGTGAAAATGCAGGTGCTGCATCCCCACCCCGACTCACCTGATTTAAATTCCCAAGGTGCAGGATTTCCTCTGCTGTGCATCTGAGAAACGTGTTCATGCCTTGAGAGGGTGAACATGTGGAGAACATTAGGCTCTTATTTGAAGCTGTTTTTGTTTGTTTTCTTTTTGAGATAGACTCTCGCTCTGTCACCCAGGCTGGGGTGCAGTGACATAATCTCGGCTCCCTGCAACCTCTGCCTCCTGGGTTCAAGTGATTCTGCTGCCTCAGCCTTCCCAGTTGCTGGGAATGCACCACCACGCCCAGCTAATTTTTGTATTGTTAGTGAAGACAGGGATTTGCCATGTTGGCTAGGCTGGTCTCGAGCTCCTGACCGAAAGTGATCCACCCCCTTTGGCCTCCCAAACTGCTGGGATTACAGGTGTGAACCACCTCACCTGCCTCAAGCTGTTTTCCTTTCCTTTTTTTTCTTTTTTTTTTGGAATCAAAGTCTCACTGTGTCACCCAGGGTGGAGTGCAGTGGCATGATCTTGGCTTACTGCAACCTCTGCCTCCCAGGTTCAGGCAATTCTCCTGCCTCAGCCTCCTGAGTAACTGGGATTACAGGCGTGTGCCACCACGTCCAGCTAATTTTTGTATTTTTAGTAGAGAGGGGGTTTCACCATGTCAGTCAGGCTGATTTCGAACTCCTGACCTCGTGATCCACCCACCTTGGCCTCCCAAAGTGCTGGGATTACAGGCGTGAGCCACTGCGCCCGGCCAGCTGTTTTCAAAGGAACTGTGTTGTAGGTCCTCATGGAATCACGAATGGTTTCTTGGAGACAGAAAATCTGGAGACAGAGTTACCAGAATGTTCGATGCCTCAGCCTGGCTCAGTCCTACTTTCCCTTTCCTCTCTGTCCTGCTGGCTCCTGCTGTGTCTGCCATGGTTCTGCAGACAGGAGGACATGGGCAGGTAATGCATCCTGGATTCTTTTGCAGGGTGTACAGTAGGGTGATGGCACGGGAGGAGAGACAGAGAAACCATTCTCTCACATCCCTCTAACCTGATAGCCAAGTGTTCAGTTCCAGGCCTCGTTCAGCCAGGTCTAGCCCTAGAGGTCCTTACACACTACTCTTCCACTTGCCGAGAAGACTCACCAGAATTTAGGGGCTCATCCCAAATTACAGGATCCCATTCTTTCCCAACCAGTGCCCTCATTTTACCAGCAGACACCCCATGAGGCTGGGAGGTCAACTTATAACTTGTCATTCAGCCAATCACAGGTTGAGGTCTTGGGTTTGCTTTTCAGCAGTCTCAGCCCAGTGACTGTAGGAGGAGAGATTTTCCTCAGGGCACACCCAGCCGCTCTTAGATGATTTATATAGTGCTTGAGCTGAGCATTTGAATCCCTTAGTTCATCCTACTCTTTCACCACTTTGTCCAGTGACTTTAGGAGCAACCAACCAACATCATATTCTCAGTTTTTCAAAGATGTTGGAAGGGATCATACACAGAGTTACTTAGACCCTTTTAAGTCTGTAGAGTATCCAGTGCAGACCTTATCATATCTCTATCAGCAGTTCACACCATAGACCATCAGTGCTCACGTCACTGGACATGACATCATTAGCATCTTCAGATCTAATCAGATGAGAGAGCCAATTCCAGAAACTCCAAAACCAATTCAGAAAACACATCCATAAGATTTTGTTCCTCTAGAACCACTCTTGGTACCAAAATATGTATAGCGGGGTGGGGGCTTGGGACTCCCTGAAGTGAATTGGTAGCTCAGTTGCTGAGTGCAGCCAACCCCCCTTGGTTATTCTTGGTGAATTGAGGGGCAGAGATTCCTTTAGAGAGTCAGTGGTGCAGTTCACAGCATCTGTCCCCAGGACGCCCTGCCCTGTTCTTTTTCCATTGTTGGGCCAGTTTTCTCTACGTATCCTGGTATCTACCCAGCTTTGCACCAGCGTTGGGGGGAAGATGCCGCCTTCTCTTCTTTTATCCAAATGAGAGACAAGCCAGTGGGCAAGTCCGGAGCCAGGGTGTGGGTGGTCCATAGAATTGGTGTTAGTGGCTGAAGTTGCCCTCCTGAGCTTTGCCAGCAGGGCCCAGGTCTCCTGAGCTGCTGCTGTTTTGGGAGCGCTAGACTTCTGCAAAGACCACGACAGGTCATTTGAGGTAAGCAGTGTGAGATTGGGACAAGAGGTTCTGACTTTCCTTTTATGGCGTCCTGGTTTTCACTGGGGCATCACCACTGTATCTGTGACATGGAAGGTAAAATAAAGGAACAGAAAAATTGATGTCTTACTCTTTTTGATCTAGCAGGCAGGGAAAAAGAAATGTGCCTTATAAATTTTGTTCATTGTCTGTCTGGAGTTTGTGGTGAGACACCATAAACCAATTCCTAAAATACATGGTTAATCCCACCTTCGTGAGTGCTGTGGAGAAGACTGGGGCACAAGGGGGCTTGGGTGGGGCTGCTGGACCTCTCAGTGGAGGGGTCAGGGAGCAGCAGCTCACAGGGAGGGTGGCTTTGGGGCAGAGCCCAGAGCAAGGCAGTGAGGAAGCGTGACTGTGCCGTGGACAGGGAGGTGGCCAGAGCAGAGGTGTGTGGAAGAGTGGGCCTGGCAGCGAAGGGGTGTCTGTACCTGGGGCTGCTCGGCTCCTGGCCTCTGCCAGAATCAAAAATGGGTTTCTTTCTCCTAGAAATGCTGGTCCCAACAGTAATCTGAGCATGTTAAAATTTGGAGGGAGAGTAGGATGTGTACCCGCAGATGATGTGGTTCGTGCATTTCACCGTCTGTTTTGTGACTTCTCTGGGTGGTTTTCTTAGGTTTTTTGGCTGGTGATTTTCGAGAAAATTGATGTAAGAGTTACTTAGAAATGTCTGTCCTGTCTCTGTGCCGCTTCTGTCTGTTTTTTCCATTTGTTGGCTCCAGTTAATCGACTCTGTCCTCTAAAGGAATGGGTTTTGGGTTTGTGATTCTGGTTAAGTGGCGCAAATATAATAAGCAGAGTCTGCAGAGTTTTATAAACAGGATCAGATGCACAGCTCCTTTTAGTGGCAATTTCCCCAGAGGTTTGTAAGTTGGATTATTTTGTAGAAGAGGGGGCACAGTGTTCTTTGAGAACAGCCAAATCGTCAATCTTGTGTGGAGACATACCCAGAGGATCCTTTCCTGGGGACATGGAGGGTTTTTGTCTGGTGGCCGTTGAGTTACTGCAGTCATTGGGGCCGAGTGATGCTGGGGAGTTCTGTTTCTTTGCTCAGCGGCCTCATGCCCTCCTTTGATGTGGTAGTACAGTTGGAGTTCTTTTCTCCATGAGAATTCTCTTCCTCTGAGCAGTAAACAAACTCTATCCTTGTGACTTCAGTTAGGATGGTGGCAGTTCTCCCTTCCACTTTTGCTGCCTCGCCAAGGCTTGGAAATCAGACTTGTTTATTCCAAACATGAGGCTGTCTCTGGTTCTTAGGAGCATGTTGGCCGCCCCTTGACTGTTTCAGTCCTCACTTCCCTTCGTCAGTGTCCGCTCATCTGGTTAAATAATACCCAGCAGGGAACCTGGAGACCCTCATCCCCTCCCGCATGAGTGCAGGGCAGCCCTGCGCCATGGCTTCTTTTGCCATTTGGAAGTCATCAGCTGCCTCCCTGATGAGCCCGGCACAGCTGCAACTTCTGGGAGAGGGAGAAATACATCTGTTGTCTCTGAGAAAAGTCTTTAGTATGCAAGTATATCTCCTTGAGCTTTTGTGGAATATTGAAATGGTCTTTGGAGCCCGTGGTATCAGACTGCAGTGTGACCATGGGTAACAGCAAAGCTATTTGCTTTTGGGTGGACTAAACACATCAGCAAGGACTAAACAAATCAGCAAGGAAATTTTGCTGTGAAATCACAAGGGAGTACATTTCATTTCGCAATCAATTATGGGAAAAAAATTGTAGGCGCAGTGCCGAAGATAATATAAAAGATCTGCTTTGAAATGTTTCTGAGGACAGGGACTATGATCCCTTTCTCTCTGCTGAACACACTGTCCTAGTGTAATTGAAGAAAGCCCCCAAAGACATTTGGCAGCTTCATTTTATGTTTTTCTGTCCAGAAAGATGAATGGAATTAAAATTCCAATTAGGCTAAATATTTTACTTCCCCAAAAAGAAATTCAGCTCTGTTTTCTGGCTAATGTTACCTATAGTTTAGAATAAGTACTGATGACATTTTTAGTTCTTTTTGACTCAGTATGCACTTTCTATAAATTTAAACCTCTGTCCGGGGTATCCAAACACATCTGATATATTTCAATAAAATATGCCATATGCTTTCATTTGTAAAACGTCTATATTCCTGAGTAAATTTCTACAATGTGGTATGACACAAGAGATCACAAATGCTAATTAGGTTATGTAATAAAGGACTGCAGGTAAGTAATTAAAGAGAGGACTTATTTCTAGGGAGGCAAATCAACTCTGGCTCAGCAGTTCTGGTAGCGCAGCGTGACTTCCAGGCATTTGAGTAAATAAAGATACCTGCTTCAAAATAAGGAAAGTGGGCTGTGAGAACCAGGCCTCTTTGTTGAAGCCTGTCTGGTAGTAACAAGAAGCCATCGTGGTTGCTGCTGACGTTGGGCCTGGTTTGCTGGGTGCTGGACGAAGCCAGAGGCTGTTTCTTGGAGCCCACCGTCCTGCTGCCCAGGTTTTATGTGCTGCCGCAGGGTCGTCCTCAATGAGGCGTTGGTGCTGGTTCCTTCCATGCTGGATGCCGGGAGGGGCAGCAGTCTCTGCACCTCTCCATGGGTCGCCTTCTCCTTCAGCCAGGTGTTGTGCCCCAAGGGTGCCTCAGTGTGGGTACCCTTGGATTTGCATGTCTGACCCTAGGCAGTGTGACTGTTTTGCAGCTCTCGGCTAACAAACTTATTATAAATCAAGAACACATGGATTTACATAACTGACAGTTCCTTCTGGAATAGAATTGTGCAGAAAATAAAAGTGAGTGAAGTAGCAAAAGGTAGGCGGGAAGAGAACCAGAGGGTTCCAACACCAGAAAAAATTCGCTCAGGACAATCAAGGATTGAACAGACAACCACAGTGAGCAGTCCCTTCCTTCGGAAGCTGCTTAGCTTGGGCTAAACCCCACACATGGCAGTGGAAGTATAGATGTGAATTTGCTCCCCATGCACTTGAAATACGGCATTTGCTGTTTGTGAACCTACTCATTCCATAATTTGTCCGTAATACACTGTTAGAGGCACTTGTTTAAAATGTTGCAGAATACCATTACATGTTTTTCTCAGACATACTTTCTAACTTGGTCGTCTTTGGTCTCTTTGAGCTGGATCTTGATGAAAGAATGCTAAGCCATAAAGAAAAAGTGACTTTTTTGGTTTTTATTATTAATATTTATAACGTGTTACATATTGACCATTAAGATTGTCACCTAGCAGAAGAACAATCTTGTGATTATTAGAAATATTTCACATTTGCATAAACACATTACTAGCTTCATAGCAAGATTATGGCGTAGAACTTAACTGATTTAGCAGTTGATAAACATTGCCTGTGATATTTGCTCTTTGATGAAGATAGATGGGGAGGAAACGAAAACATGTCTCTCTTGCCTCCCAGGGTACTTTTGCCTGCTTCTCTTTGTTGCTTCTTTTCTTTTCCCTCAGATCTAGGTTATTTGTGGTTGTATTTCCCTGATTATGTTGTAAGTATCCTTAAATTTATGCAGAATGTTTTTATTCATCTTAGTATCTGCTAGAATTTAAGCACAGAAACTTCCCATTAGCAGATTTATTATCGTGCCAAATTTGTGTTTATGGAAATGAGGAACATCTCAGTACATATTGTGCGTGTGCACACGTACACACGCACACAGCCCTTTCCAAAAAAGATGGCCTATGACATAAATCCCAAGAAGAATGTTTTAGGGAATGCCCCATGTTCTTTCCACCTTACTAAAGGAGTTTAGAACAAGAGTTCTTAAATCTGGCATGATGGAATGGGTCATGTAAATCTTAAATCACAGGCAGATGTTTTGTAAATTGATGTACTTTTTGGACAGTAAGATTAGAGTTTATTGGCTTTAAAAGGAAATCAGTTAAACATTAAGAACAATCATATTAGAAAGTATTTTTCTTACTGGAATCCTTTAGAAATTAGTACTTTGTGGATTTATTTTTCTTGTGGTTCTTACTTAGGCGTCTGATGCAGTGTCAGAAAATCTGGATTTGAGTGCCAGTTTCTCTCCTTCCTTGCCCTGGGACCAGGCATCTTAATCTGTAAAATGGGAAAAGGCTGATGACCTAAGGGGACAGGATGATTGAGAGAATCCAATGGCGTTCTCTTTATATGAAGATACTTAGTACGGTATGAGTTGCCGCCACATGGTACTAATATAAGATGGTGGTATGGATCCTGCCTTCTTGACCAGAGAGAAACAGAAATTCTGGGCCTGTTTTCTTCCTAAGGAAGCCTGTGGCCACCCAGTGTGAAAGAGAATGTGGCTTTCCTACTTTCCCAGCTCAAGTCTCTTGAAAACCCTGCATCCCACCCACCTGGCGGCCAGGCTGTGCTGAGCTAATCCTGAGGATTGCTAGTGTTGAGCCGGTGGTATTTAGGGGGAAAAAAAAAGCTGAAAAAGATTTAAATGCCCGGAGACTTCGGCACTTCGCATACTTATTTCCAAAAGCACCTTGTTTTCCTCCTCCAGAAATGGCCCTCTTTGGACCAGCCTCTCACTAGACTACAGTTCCCTATTGTAGAAAGCGCTTCCTTCTTCTCACATTGAACTGCACCCTCCCTCTTCCCAGGAGTTCTGATCCTTCCTTAACAGGAATGTTTTCCTCCTCCTCTTCCTCCTCGATTTTGGTATTATGTTGTGATGCCCCTAAAAAATATCGTGCTTGAAGGAGTTGCTAGAATTATTAGTTCCTTCAAGTTTTGGAATTATTCAAGGGCAAAACCATTTGAGCCTCTTGTGAGCTGTTGATTTGTGTGTGTGTGTGTGTGTGTGTGTATAAAACATATTTAAAGGAGGTGAATTGATCTGTTTCTTCATCCACCCTTTTCTGCCTGTAGTTCTTATTCTTTCTTGAGTAAATTTTATTAATACATTATTGAGAAATTATCTCTAATTGTATGTTCAAATTTACCAGTGTAAAATTTTGCCGTGTATTTTATTTGCATTAAAAACTTTTTCCTGTCAAGATTTTCTCCTTTTATTGATCTATTGCAAATGAATGTGTTACCTATGTTTTCCTTTGTTATAGTAATTGGAAGTTATCTATTTTAAAATGACTAGATTCACTTCTCATCCCAATATTTTTGATTATTTATGCATATATCTTTATTCTGTTCTCTGCTTTCCTTCTTAGACTTTTGGATTGAACACATAGTATTTTTTTGGCTTAGTAATGAATGTGTGTAATGCTGTGGGTTTTCTCTAAATAAATCTTTGGCTGGATTGTATAACTCTTGGTGTTGCAGTGTTTCCGTAATATTTGTAGCTAACTTGTATTGGTTTGGATTTTTTTCTTTGATGTGTGGATGTGATCCAAAAGTTTTCAGCTGCTTCATTTTGTTTCTCTTCGTGTTGTTTCAGGTTTTATTGTGCACCCCTATTTTTAAGTTGATGTTGATGTTTCAGTGGCCTTTCTCCCAGTTCACCTTTGTTGCCAGCACAGGAAAACGTTCCATGCTTTGAAGCACTTCTTCCTGCATTTGCAGCCCGCTGGAAGAGGGAAGCCTGGGGTCTCCCTCCTCATCCTTTCCAAATCGGCAGTGATCTCCCCCTCCCCCATGCTCAGCCCTAAAAATAGTGACTAAGCCACCTGTTGGGGACTTGGACATTAGTTTAGGGTCAGCAGAGAAGGTGGTGCTCACAGGGAGATGAGAAGGGGTACAGGTCTGGCGTACTCCTGCATTTTTCTGTAAGAGGGCCAGCTGTACCCCCAGTTCATGGGAACGTGGTGAAGACTGGTGATATGATGTATGACAGGCATCCAGCACAGTGCCTGGCATCTGAAAGGAAGGACGACCAGTGAGTGCTTCCTTCTCCACCTAGCCAGGCAGCTCCCCAGCTTTCGGTGCTGGGCTGCCCACTGCCCCCCCACCCCCGGTGCATCTTTGCAGCTCTGTTTTCTCGAGAGAACACTTTTCATTCTCCATCCAGCCTCTCCTCACTCCGGGAAGCCTCTTCAGGTAGTAGTGACGTGATTTGCTACAAAAACTCCAGTGTTCTGTTTTTTTAAATGCAGGCTGCCTTCCCTATGGGAGTGGGTTGGAGACACTCAGCTGCTGTGTGCCTGAGTTGGGCGAACACCAGGGAGGATGAGGCCTGCCTTCCACATTATCCAGTCCTGGTTTTCTCCAACACCGGAGGCTGTCACTGCTGGCAATTCCTTTCTAACAGTGATCACCTGGGAGAATGGAAGAGCCGTATTGATTGTATGGAAGCTTTGACCCTGGATGTTCATCCAATTCAACATTGTATGTCCTGCCCCCAACCCTTTAATTATGTTGCTGAGGTAATGTAAGAGTTCCAGATGCAGTTTGGAACCAAGGTAGAACATAGGAAGAGTGACCCACAGGGATGTAATGTTCTCCTGTGACTACAGGGTCCTCTTATTAGCTAAAGATGATTAAGTGACAGAACCAGACCTTATTTACCTAGGGTGGCTTGCATATGATCAATGTGCCCTTTGAGTTAAATAATTGACAATAGTTCACTTTTCAGGAAGGAAAAACTCTGTTAGATTCAGCATTTGGGGCCTGCAGTGAACTGATAAAAGACATATTAGTGGGAGAAAAAGGTTTTTATCTGTGCACACAGGAGCCAGCAAATGGAGCAGCTGGCTTGGTGAATATCACACCAGAATATTCCTCACTATCACAGAAATGCAGGCAGCCATCTCCCTTCCCTCCCCTGTCCACCCACTGCTGCTGTTTGTCCAAGCAGAGCCGGCCATCCTGGACACAGAGCATGGCACCATCTAGCTTCTGGCTTCTCTTCTTTCCATGCCCATCTACTTTGGGTGCCCATCAGTGCCACTTCTACAGCCGCTCTGGTTCTTCCCCTGACCTTCTGCTTTTTCTCATTGCTCTTACTTTCCCTTTCTCCTCATGTATTTATGGTTGTAGGCAGTGGCTGGTCATTAGTTCTATTAGCAGAAGTTTCCGTGACTTCCCATTACTTATTTAAATTAACTTTAAGCTCTATCAGCTGGCTTTAAGGGTGTCCTTCTCATTCCCAGCAGCCCTCAGTCAGCAGGATTTTTCCTCACCTTCTGCTAGTCTTCTGTACCTGAGCCTGGGAGAAACACGCACCCGCCCCCTGCCCCAGGTTGGCAGGTCATAGCCCTTCAGGGAACAGCTCAGGTGTTGCCTCCCTCCTGGAGCTCAGATGGACCTTCCTGAGCAACCGGGTCTTTCCTGTCTCTTGTGGCATCTGCCACCGGCTGTCTGATGCTAATTATTTGTGCACTTTTCTGTTACTAGAAGTTCCTGAAAGCCAGAGCCAGGGTGTTACTCATTCTGCGTTCCCCCTCAGCCACCCCGGGTACCTAGTAGGTGTGTTATGTGTTAGATGAATCGGTTAGGAAATCGTAGCCTCCTTGAGCCTGAGGATCAACCAGATAAGCTCTTTGAGGTCAGGAATGGTTCCTGCACTTTGAAGATGGTCAGGGGCTGCTGTGAAGGTAAAATGGGCGACAGGCACAGATTTCTCCCAGGTTTGCAAGCCTGCAGTTCAGACAGAGGACACTCTAGAGTTAACACGGTGGTGGTTAAAGTCGATGAGTCTTGCTTTGTATAAGACCTCACTTCATTCTTATCAAAGCCCCTCTTAAAAGCATGCGCATCAGCCCCGTGGGCAAGTGGGAAGTGGAGGCTGACGGGCCAAGCCTTGTCGTAGTTGGCCTGGGTGGAGGCAGGATGCAAACCAGGCCTTAAGGCTTTGAGGTCACATACATTATCTGTGCAGAAAGATACCTTTCACAAAAACTTTTATACTCTTAAGGAAGTCTGTGACCCCGCGTTATTTTAATAAAGCCTGCTGCATTGTTTATACCTCTTGGCCTTTGGTTACAGCTGGTGAAATGTGGAGGCTGCCGAGGGCATTGCAGGTACAGAGCAGAGCTGTAGTTGCAAATTCCTGTTTTAAAATTTTCGTTGGTAACTGTGTGGCATCTGCCCTTTCTCGTTTGTCCTTTTTTTTTTTTTTTAAAAAAAAAAAACCTTTGTAGGTTCGTCTGACATCTGCCAAGCTCCTGTGAGAGTTGTTAATGTGAGGTCCTGGTTCTGGTCAGCGATTCCAGATTCTTAGGAAGCACTTCCAACTACTCAAGGGCCAATGTGCCTGGAAGTGCTATAGTTATTGATGTTATGTCTACATTAAATTAGTTTCTGCAAGCAAAAACTACCAGAAGCAAAAGCTAGTGGTTTGCAGCTCCTATTACAGAAGGCAAGTTTGTCTAATATGTTAAAAACTCCCACTTTTTAAAAAAGGTTGGTAACCCAATAGAAAAATGGACAAAGGATATAAACAGCTCACAGGAAAGAAAATATGCACAACTCTTCAATATATAAAGATGTTCAGCCTTACAATAGAAGAAAAAGTCTCCTGAAGCATCGTTTGTATATGAATGAATTACTGCCTTAGTTTGCTGGGGCTGCAGAACACTGTACGGCAGACTGGGAGGTTTCAACAGGAGTTCATTTGCTGACAAAGCTGGAAAGGTGTTGGTAGGGTGGGTTTCTTCTGAGGCCTTTCTCCTTGGCTTGTGAATGACGACCGTCTTCTCCCTGTATGACCACATGGTCTTCCCCCGGGTGTGTCTGTGTCCTCATCTCTTTTTATGACACCAGCCATATTGGATCAGGGCCCACCCTAATGAGCTCATTGTAACTCAGTCACCTCTTTAAAGAGTCACCTTCTGTGGCATTGGAGTTGGGACTCCAGCAAGTGAATTGTGGGTGTGTGGGAGAGGGAAGCACAATTCAGCCCATACAAATGACCAAAAAAAAAAGCTTGATGACACCATGGCACGGGAAAGGGGAAATTAGCACCTCAGACACTGCCGACGCTGTATATGAGACAGCCTCTTTGGAGGGTAACTTGTCAGTATCTCTTAAAATTCAGATGGAGTCCTTTCACACAACAGGTCTACTTCCAGGACCTAGCAAAATTGACAAGTGTGCAGCTCTTCCTTGACACCTGGGTCATCAGAGCAAAAAATGGAAACAATGTGAGCTCAGTAAGGCATGGGCTAATGATGGTTTTAAAAAATGAGGAAGTCCTTTGCTGATAAATAGAGACTGCTCTTCAAGAAACTTTAGGCGATTGGGTGTGGTGGCTCATGTCTGTAATCCCCACACTTTGAGAGGCTGAGGAGGGTGGATTACCTGAGGTCGGGAGTTGGAGACCAGCCTGGCCAACAGGGAGAAACCCCCATGTCAACTAAAAATACACAGTTAGCCGGGCGTAGTGGCATATGCCTATAATCCTAGCTATTCAGGAGGCTGAGGCAGGAGCATCACTTGCACCCAAAAGGCAGAGGTTGTGGTGAGCCAAGGTCATGCCACTGCACTCCAGCATGGGCAACAAGGGTGAAACTTCATCCCCCCCACCCCCCAAAAAAGAAAAAGAAACTTTGGGTAAAAAGCAAAGTAAACAACTGTGTGTATAGCATGTTACAGTTTGGGTAAAAGTAGGGGTTAGATTTTGTAGGTATTTGCTTGTATGTGCATAAATGTTTTTCTCTGAGGTTACTTAGATGTCATGATGAATTGTTGGGGCAGGGAGGGTTGGTTTGCTGAGTGATGGGGGCCCATGGTGGGCAGTTCTCACTGTATATACTTCGGTACCTTTCAAATTTTGACTTCTGAATTTATTAATTAAATGAATACTTTTGTTTCCCTGATGAGAAAATTGTAAATTGTATCACGAGGTCATTCATGACTTAGGTTATTTGAGGTTATTTTAAAAACCATGAAATTATTCAGATTAAAGTCCTCTTTGTGTTGAGAAGCCTGCTGGTTTATTTGTCTTGGGGAAGGAGTGCCTCAGAAGTCATGATTTGGAAGGTTTTATGAGGACAGTGATTCCACATCTGCAGGACAGAGCTTGGACCTTCCTGGAGAACAGGCCACCACTCAGACACTCCTGCCTCGAGGCCTCCAGTGCAGAATACGTGAATCATTGTATGAGGCTTCATTTTGCTCAGGAACTATTTAGTCTTGTTCATTGTGCCCTTTTGGTTTTACCAGGTTATTCGGAGGCATTTCTGGGCAGTGATGCTGATAAAGCTGATTGTACTTTGCATCTGTTGAGCACCATGAACTTTACCAAGTGGTTTCCTACTCATGATCTCATTTTATTGTCACTTGGAACTGTGAGATTGCAAGCAGAGATCTGATTCACATCTTGTTATGGATGAGAAATTTAGAGGGTGTAAATGACTTGCCTGATGTGTCCTGGTAAATGCTCATCTTCCTGCTGCAGGAGTTTCAGTGTATTAAGCCAAGATGCGGGAGAATGGCTGGACAGTGCTTCTGGTCCAGGAATCATGTCAGACTTACCAACGTCCATCGTGGATGTAGTGTAGTTCAGGGGTTCCCAGTTGGGTGATTTTGCCCCCTGGAGGACATTGACAATGTTTGGAGACATTTTCGGTCATGAGAACTGGGGGTGTGTCACCAGCGTCTAGTAGGCAGAGCCAGGGGTGCTGCTAAACACCCTGCAGTGCATGGGGAGGCCCGCAGCAGAGCTGAGCAGCCCCAAAAGTCAGTGCTGGGGTGCAGGACCCCTGGTGCAGCTGAAAAGGAGACCCTTGCCTGCACCCCTCAAAAGCCTGTCTCTTACTTTTGCAAGCTTATCTGTGTGTTCTCCTTTGAACGTTTCTTCCTTAGGATTGGTAGTGGTAGAAATGATTCCATGGGATCTCGAAGGAGGCATATTTCAGGGCTCTCTTCTGGCGCCTGTGTTGACTGACTGTTGTTCTGCCTTGCTGGTGCATTGCTACAGGGGCATGGTGCGGGTGCAGCCCACATTATAAATGGGCACCAGAAGACTCTGAGACCCACCCATCCTCCCTCCCTCACTCCTCCCTCCCGTTTTTCCATCCTGGGATATGTCTGCAGAATGTGCAGGTTTGTTACATAGGTATACATGTACCATGGTGGTTTGCTGCACTCATGAACCCATCATCTACATTAAGTATTTCTCCTAATGTTATCCCTCCCCTCGCCCCCCACCTCCAGACAGGCGCTTGTGTGTGATATTCCCCTCCCTGTGTCCAGTGTTCTCATTGTTTAACTCCCACTTACGAGTGAGAACGTGCAATGTTTCGTTTTCTGTTCCTCTGTTTGCTGAGAATGATGGTTTCCAGCTTCATCCATGTCCCTGCAAAGGACATGAAGTCATCCCTTTTTATGGCTACATAGTATTCCGTGGTGTATATGTGCCACTTTTTCTTTATCCAGTCTATCACTGATGGGCATTTGGGTTGGTTACAAGTCTTTGCTATTGTGAATAGTGCTGCAATAAACATACGTGGACGTGTTTCTTTATAGTAGAATGATTTATAATCCTTTGGGTATATACCCAGTAAAGGGATTGCTGGGTCAAATGGTATTTCTGGTTCTAGATCCTTGAGGAATTGCTACACTGTCTTCCACAATGGTTGAACTAATTACACTCCCACCAACAGTGTAAAAGTGTTCCTGTTTCTCCACATCCTCTCCAGCATCTGTTGTCTTCTTACTTTTTAATGATCGCCATTCTAAGTGGTGTGAGATGGTATGTCAGTGGGGTTTTGATTTGCATTTCTCTAATGACCAGTGATGATAAGCTTTTTTCCACGTTTGATGGCTACATAAATGTCTTCTTTTGAGAAATGTTTGTTCATATCCTTCACCCACTTTTTGATGGGGTTAGGTTTTTTGGTTTTTTTTTTTTTTTTTTTTTTGGGTAAATTTGTTAAAAGTGCTTTGTAGATTCCAGATACCAGCCCTTTGTCAGATGGATAGATTGCAAACATTTTCTCCCATTCTGTTGGTTGCCTGTTCACTCTGATGATATTTTCTTTTGCTGTGCAGAAGCTCTTTAGTTTAATTAAATCCCGTTTGTCAATTTTGGCTTTTGTTGCCATTGCTTTTGGTGTTTTAGTCATGAAGTCTTTGCCCATGCCTATGTCCTGAATGGTATTGCCTGGGTTTTCTTCTAGGGTTTTTATGGTTTTAGGTTTTAATGCTTAAGTCTTTAATCCATCTAGAGTTAATTTTTGTGTAAGATGTAAGGAAGGGGTCCAGTTTCAGTTTTCTGCATATGGCTAGTCAGTTTTTCCAACAACATTTATTAAATAGGGAATCCTTTCCCCATTGCTTGGTTTTTGTCAGGTTTGTCAAAGATCAGACGGTTGTAGATGTATGGTGTTATTTCTGAGGCCTCTGTTCTGTT
>CAUYLG010037154.1:0-14669 GCA_963573385.1 Cacajao melanocephalus | reverse complement strand
CTTGAGCCACCATGCCCAGCCCCTTCTATGCACTTTCTAAGAGCAATATAAAAGTCCTGAAGATTACAGTTTGTGTTTTTCCTGCCTTCCAGTCCCAGATTTTATAAAGTGGGATGAGATAGCCTGTGGGAAAGCACTGAGAACTAGTTGAGGGAAAGGTCTTGGGACGTTTCAGGGACCAGATTTTACCTAGCTATTTCCAGCAACAAAACAGTCACAGATGAGTACTGGGATCCGAAGATGTTTTTTCTCCAAAAATGGTTGGTAAATAGACATATATTGAATAGACTGTACGTGCTAAGTAGGCACCATGATTGATGCTTTTGTAAGCATAGAAATCATGTTTCAACTTCCATGCTGTCTAGATGGGTAAACAAGATAGATTCACATAAAATGAGTCAGAGGCCAAAGAAGGAATAAGTGCTAGTTTCTGACAACACAGTAAAGTGACTATAGTTAACAACAGTATATTGCATATTTCAAAATTGCTGGAAGAGGAGATGTGAAATGCTCCCAATGCAAAAAAGGGTGCACACGTGAGTCAATGGGTATTCTAAATACCCTGACTTGATCATTATACATTCTACACATGTATCAAAATATCACGTGTACCCCATAAATATGTACAGATATTATGCATCAGTACAAATATACAGAAAAGAGAGGTGAATTTTCTTCTCTAGAAAGTACAGGGGAAAGAAGTTGGAACACTTTCACAACAGAAAGTTTTGCAGTTCGAAATAAACACATAATAAAAGTCAATCAATCAATCAGAGACCAATAGACCTTCTGCCAGAACCATCCATGTAGCACTTGAAAGCGGGACTCTTTCAAGTGTTTCAAGTGTTTCATGGGTGGTTCTGGCAAAAGGTCAGAGGAAGATGAGGTCAATGACGGCTGGAAAGATTGTTCTAGAAAGCTTCCTGTGGGAAGTAGGATTTGGAAAGGTGGGAGACAGTGGGAGTCTCAACTGCTATGAACAGTGTGACATGGATAAAGCCTGGGGGGAATGTGGCATTTTCCATGTAGCAGCTTGCCAGCCTGACGAGAGGAGAGAATGCATGGTGGAGTGTCGTGGGGAAGTCTCAAATTTCTCAAGAACAGGCTTGGATTTTGCTATTGTGCATGTGTGCCTGTGTGTGTACACTGTATTTATGTTAATGCAAAGTTGTTATAAAAACATGATTCAAATTTGAAAATTGTTTGTGAAGACATAAAGACAACATATGTGATAACACAGAAAATGCTCCAATCATGTTTGTGCTTTTGTTTATTCTCTCCCACATCTTCTCTGTGATGGTAAAGGGTTGGCAAGCCACGGATAATCAAAAGCCACAGAAAATTCTCAAACGTAATTTTACCCATTCAGTTACACTCGCTTTTCTTTTCTTCTTTAGCACAGCTGTAAAAACAAAGTAATTTAACATATTGGTATTTTTTCCTTTGGTTTTAATTCCCATTGTCTGTAATAAACAAGAAAATGGTTTAAAGCAGGCATCTAAAAGGAGAATTGATCCAGATAAACTGGTTCATCTGCAGACCTGGTCTGTCAGCCCTATTTCTGGTTGGGGATTCCTAAATATGCTTTTGACTCCAAGTAGACCAGAGATTGTGATCATAACCCATGCAGATGATTGCTAAAGCTTATGATTAATTGCCTTGCACTTCTTAATTCAAATTCAAGGTATGTTTGCATGAACTAAAGAGCTTTAAAGAAATAAGCAAGGGCCACGCTGCAGAATCTTTTAGATGGTGGTATATCCTTGAACATATGTTCCATTTGAGGATGAGTCTCTGTGACATTTCATCAATGCGTTGGTTACTCAGGTGACTTACGTACATTGTTAATGGGTCAGTGGTAGAGTACCCCCACTTAGTACCATAGAAAATAGTTTGTGTTCATTTGTTTAGTGTTTGCGTTGTAGGACAAAGGGCGTTACAGCTCGCAAATTGGCAACGTATGTCTAGAGGATCTATGTTTGCCATACAACAATGAGTGGTAAAATAAACTGGATGGCTTAATAGAGACTAGTAGGCATTATTCGAAAAAAATTAAAGTATGCAGTATGTGCTATTCGTGATCCATTTTTGATGCATTAATAGTCTTACATTGAAAAACCAAAAGTAACATAATATTATCTATAATTTTTCTGACAATGAGCTTGATGTTTTTAAAAATGTAATCTTCAGGCCACCAGTGGGTTTTCCAGTAAGTTTAGGAACTACTCTCTTCTATTCTTAGTACTTAAAGCGCTACAGACAGCCCTAACTTATACAAAAGTTATAGTACAATATTTCATTGTATTCCTGGTGTCTTTCTTTTTCTATAGACTAAGCAATGTTATAAATAGCAGTTATGCTGTCAGACTACCACACAAAAGACTCTTCAATAGATTGTAGTTAAATAAATATTTGTTGAATGAATAAGTAAACAAACATTAGCTCTCTTCACTTGAATTTTGTGTCCTTAAATCAAAGGATCATGTGATATAAGAGAGAGAAAGTATTTCCTCTTACTTTTCAGGGAGATAAAGTTAGACCTGTGCAGTGTTTTATAGTAAGTGAACATGAATCTCGTTCATTTCTGGAGCTTCCAATTTCTTTACTTTGATCATTCCACTTTGGGTGAGTTAGGACTGTTTTGCTCATTTTACCTGTTACACAATTACTTGCTATTCTCTGCTTCTTCTCTATCAAAACTCTCTTTAGTAAAACTGATTTTAATTAGCTATTAGAAAGAAAAGTTTTAGATACAACTGACTTGTATGATATTGTGACTGACAAATAACACCATAAGCACACTAAATTATCCAAATTTTTAAAAAGTAGGTATGAATAAACTCAACTGAATACTGAAAGATGTTTAATCAGTGAAACAAGGCAGAAATTTCCAAGCATTGTATAGCAGACTTGGATCAGGAGAGGAAACCGTCTTTAATACAAATGCTTGTTTTGTTTGGGCCTATCAGTCTTTTCTTGGAAATTCTCCCCTCGGTCTGCTTAAGTCACTTATGGCCCATATTGAAATGTAAATACTTTTTCATTTAACATCCCTTCTCACCATGTCTTAGTGGTATCTATGAATGAGATCACATTTATAATACCAACTTCATCTCCATCCTTTCTTTATTCTTTTACAGATACCAGGGACCCTAATGTCATTTTTTCTCTCTTTGCCAATGTCCAACCCAGACTTAAAATTCTTTCAAGAACAAGTGGTCCATAAATATTAGCCATGAGCAATAGCAGCTATGGCAGACATGAGCTCCAGATCGCCATCCTCTTAGCCTAGAAGCTTCAGTTTTCTCATCTGTCAAATGAGATGATATTAGAATCTAAGTAATTGAAATGTTGTGAGGATTGGGTGAGATGGGTGATTAAATTCTTATGTAGTGCCTAATAGACATAGTGAAAATATAGCAAGTGAAAAATGGTTCATGCTATTGTCATTGTATTTCCTGTCACCCTCTGCCATTGTGTCTCTGGTTCTTAGACTTCTACATTTTTGATACCTCTTTCTTTCACATTTGAGAGGATAGGGTACACAGTTCAAGACGTCCCAGGATTTCATTCACTGTCTACAACCACCATCTGTAGGCCATCAGCCCGATGAGCATATCAGCAGGGTTTTCAGTGAAGATCTATGATGCAGTAGCCATTCTCTCTCCAGAACATTCTTTTCCATGGCAATTCCAGCTCCACCCTTGGCTGTTTTCCAGTGCCTTCTAGTCATTGATCTTATGGCAGTCTTTCATTTCTGAGCAAACTATAGTCTGTCCGGAAGGACTGCCAGGAGAGCCTTTGCCAAGCTGGAAGTTCGCTAGTAAGTAATGCAGTGGCCATAAGGATGTAGGAGGATCCCTTCAGTTGGGAGAAGTTGTTTGTTTCTTTTCTGGCACATCTATTTCCAGCCCTACATAATTTATGCCCAGGCATGACTCCTGAGACGCCTGTCCCTCTGACCCCTCACTTTCATGCCTCCTCTGCCATATATATCCTGTTTTCTCAGGAAAAGAAGCTGAGCTCTTCCTCCCTTTTTACTCTCAGATCTATACACTTTATTTAATTCTTGTCTCAAATTATTCAGGCAAGAGAATCCCCATCTTTTAGCCTCCATGATGTCTGAACCCCTACTGATAGCTAGCCTCTGAGTCCACCTAGGGCGCAGAAGATAGGATACAAATCACCATACATGGCTCTTTTCATGTCATATCTGAACTTTCTACAGAAACTGATCAGATGAAATTATCTGAGCAATTCCTTTTAACCCTTCTTTTTTCATATTAAGTTTTTAGAACTACTTTCCCTCCAGACAAGCATAGACTTTCCTATTTGAGTGTAATGTAGCCCATAACTAGTAAATCAAAAGCATTCTCTGGTTCTTTCATTCATATATGCTTATTGAGTGGTGCCTTTACTGTCGCATTTCAAATCATGTTCTGGAAATCTACATTCACTTAACACTGCAGAGCAAGTATTTCATCTTGCAGAGTTACCTTTCCCCAAGAGTCCAATCAGCACTTACGTTTTCTGTTCTATGGTTTCCACCTGAGATTCTAGAACCTCTGCAATATGCTTTCTCTTATTTTAATTGATGGTGTAATTTGGGACTACTAGAATCCCTAGCAGGGCTATGGGTCTGCAATAATGTTTAATAAATATCTTCATTAAGTCTCAATAGCAAGACTAAAGAAGACAGCAGGACAAAATATAGCCACATATAATTATAGGGATGGTCTAGGGATAGGGTTGGAAATAAACATATACGTATACATATAGAAACTATACTGTTAATCTCAATGAGCCTGAGTTCCAAAGACAGATGAAAGAGTGGCAGGGACTATAAGAGTAAGAATTTTGAAAGGATAACTAGGTATTTTCCTTTAGACCCTCTAAATACCTCTTTTCTAGTTCTTATTTTGTATTCATAGGCAAAAATCCCATTTCTGAGAAGCAATGTGCCACAACCCTAGCAAAGTACTATATATATAGCAATAATTCATCAAGTATGTATTGAATAAACTGACTCTTTGAATTAACAATGTTTTATTGTTATTGCTTAAAAATGGCAGAAAAAATAGCTTCAGCCTTCATAAAAGCATCAGAATAGTACCTTAGAATACTCAGTATATCCCTTCCATTACTCTCATCTTCCTCACCCCGTCTAGCTTAACAGACTATACTAAAGGAGGGACAAGGCATTTTGTGAATATAGTTATGAGTCTGTGGACAGGTCTTTTGAAAAAATGAAAACAAATTTTCCTAGGAATTGTGGGTATGGAAATTTCTATTGATTTGGCTGGGTGCTAAGATGAGGAAGTGGCCCTCAGAACATTGGGATAAAAATTACAATGGGATGACTGATCATTTACTGGGTGCATATATCTACTTGCATTAATTAACTAGTATTTGCATGCTTTTATTCTTCATCTTATTTATAATCTTCTAAAAGGCAGGAATGAGACCTTGTCTGTTTAGGGTCGTATGTAAAAGACCAACTCTATAACACAAGGTGAAGGTTATGCGAAGCTTAGTCACTGTTTCTAAGTAAAACTCTCTTCAAGGCCTTGAGACATGACTTGCATAGTTTCTAAGAAAAAAAATGTGAAGTAGGCAAATGGCACTGATTTTCACTTTGTGTTATTTGCCCTCTAAATAATACTTCACCATCATCTTTCTCAGGGGTTCACAGTCCCCAGCCACTTAAATATCCTCATCAACATCTATTATCTAAAACTTCATTTGAGAAAACAGAAGAATAAAAATATTAATCCTTCTGGGGCAGCTTCCCTTTCATCGTGGATCAGGGACTTCAGCTAAGGAACAAAGCTCTATCTAACAAATTTCAGGTGTCAGCATAAAGGGGAGGTATAATTTTAGGTGACGTCCAATATGAGTCTTCTGTGTATGTCCAATACCACATCTTGAAGCCTATTGCATGCTATGATATGTTGGCTTTTCGGTTTCAGAAAGAGAGATAAAGGAAGATGCCACCCAGTACTGTAACTATGGTAGGGGCTACAGCAGTAAACTCTTGAGTGTCAGATCTCAACTCTGTGATCCTTAAGCTCTGTGACTATGAGCAAGTAACCTACTGTCCAAGCAAGCCTACTGGGTAGGCTCAGATCCCTACCCAGTAAAATGACTAATACCCATTTCATTGAGATGATGAGAAGATTAAGTACTGTAAGACTTTGAGAGAAGTTCCCAGCATTGAGTAAGCACTCAATAAATGCTAGCAATCATCACTACACAGGAGGCAGGAGTGTCCCACAAAATAATTGAACCCAACGTCTAGAGAGTCACTGTAAAGCATCTTTCTTCTTAAATCGTATTAAAATTCTGCATTTTTGACAACACCAACAGTTTGAGTAGGTGAGAGAAGACTTAGAGATAAATGTCATTTCAATTTACACCTTGAGTCGGGCACGGTGGCTCATGCCTGTAATCCCAGCTCTTTGAGAGGCCAAGGCAGGTGGATCACCTGAGGTCGGGAGTTCGAGACCAGCTTGGTCAACATGGTGAAACCCAGTCTCTACTAAAAATACAAAAAATTAAACAAGTGTGGTGGCAGGTGTCTGTAATCCTTGCTACTTGGGAGGCTGAGATGGAGAATCACTTGAACCAGCGAGGTCGAGGTTGCAGGGAGCCAAGGTGGCACCACTAAAGTCCAGCCTGGGTGGCAAGAGTGAAACTCCATCTCAAAAACAACAGCAACAATAACAATTTAAATCTTTGGGGGTGGCAAAGTGGCAGCAGAACTCACCTTTAATAATGAGATAGGTAGACCCTGTCTTGTTCTCCCCAAAAAGCAATGTAGTCCTTCCCCACCACCACCCCTTTCTTTAAAGATATGAGAATGTAAGAATTTTCCACAAATATTAGACCCATGCTTGGCTCCTAAAGACCACACCAGCTTTGATAGTGAAAGTCAAGGACACAACCATAATTGTCGTCCTCATCTTAGCTTCAAATATAAAGGCTGTTTACACAAAACTATAGATTATTGGCTTACCCAACACAATATACGATTGGCTTTTATACAATTATTTATACCTTTTAAAATAAACACCATGAACAAGTGAATGTGGAATCTGTAACAGTCCCCATTTAATTGGGAAAATCTTTCTTATGAAGAGAGCATTAAGAAAAGGCACCTTGAACAAATTCTTCTTCTTGAACACCCGTTTCCCTCCCTGCCCTCTGTTCCACAGCTGGCTGATGATTGCCAGCCCAGGCAGGCAGAACTTGAGGGTTGCTGGGCAGCTTTACAACTCAGCAGCTGTCTTCAGCACATGCGCAACGATCAGGACAATAAAATATTGTTCATTGCTTCTACCCCACAACCAATTAGGTCAGCTGTAAATATTGGAATTGCTTGGTAAACACGCTGGAAGATTGTGCTGACTTGTTAATATAAGTGAAAATGTAATTAGATTTATAACACTTTTTTTTCCAAGCCATAATTTACAACAACAACAGGAGAAAAAAAATTCTCTTGCAACCTGCTGAAATATCATTATTAAAATGCACATGAAAAGTCAATTATGCCAGAGGGAGGTATTTAAGAGAAGTGAGTTTCCATACCCTGGGATTACACCATGGGGATTACATATTTCTTATTTATTTTTTTCCCTGGATCTTTTTTGCTGCCAAATGAAAAGGAACAGATATTTTACTTATTTCACTCTGAAATATTGCTGCAGATAGTGCTAAGAAGTAAACCAAATAAACTGACTCCCTGGAAACCTACTCAATTCTCTTCAAAGCCCCAGGAAAAGCCGAGTAGTCACCATTCTTTTTTATTTATAAGCCCATCTCGCTTTAAGCAATAGTCATGTTCCTTAAAACATGTGGAAATGATTTTTTTTCTAAATGCTATTCTGCTTTACACTCTAAATGAGTAGATTATTATATAGAATTCTGTGGGGGCAGTCCTTATGTAAAGATAAGAAATAAGCCCTCATTTTCATTTTAAAATTTGGAGTCTCATCTACTCACAGGATCATAGTGGGAGTGCCACTCTACCCTCACACAAGGGCGGTACAGAGTGGCGGGACATTCATGTGATGTCCCAGGCACAGGTGCCACCTCATCCCCACCCAGGCAGATGTTGGTGACGTCATCCCTGAGCTGGGCTTCATCACATGAGGGGGGTTGGGGGCTCTGTGTGCCAGGTGAGGACACAACCATAACTGTCCTCCTCAACTTAGCATCAAATATAAAGGCTGTTTACACAACACTACAGATTATTGGCTTACCCAGCACAATATATTATTGGCTCTCATGCAACTATTTATACCTTTTAAAATAAACACCAAGAACAAGTGAGTGTGGAGTCTCTAACAGCCCCCATTTAATTGAGAAAATCTTTCTTGCTGAAAGAAGGTTAAGAAAAGGCACCTTGAACAAATTCTTCTCCTTGAATGTCCCTTTCCCTCCCTGTTCTCTGTTCCACCAGAGGGGTTCTGTTCCTTTCTCCCTGAGAACACCTCTGTTCCTCCCAGAGGGGTTCTAAGCCCAGTTCCAATCATAACCCAGCCAGGTTGCTGCCCCTCTGCTTCCTGGTTTCCTCCTAATGAATGTAGGTGGTATTATATCTCATCTGCATTTAAGGTACCAGTGGGGAAAAAGCTAGTTAAAAAAAAACATAAAGCCATGTGTAAGTGTGAAAGAAGCTGCCATTTTCTGTCTGTCTCAGAATTCTAAAATGTTCTGTTTAGATAATGGAAAAAATTTTCTAATGTCTTTTTTTTGTAGAATTGCTAGTGCATATGTTGCAGATAAATTACTTTTTAGGGGAAGATTTTGGTGTTGCCACATAAGAATCAACCAAAATAAATCACATATATGTCATACGTACATATGTATGACTTATTTATACATACCAGTATATACATACATGCATTACAGACACATATATACATATATACACACACATATATATACACATATGTATACACATACATATGAATGACTTATTTATACATACCAATACATACATACATTACAGACACATATGTACACACACACACACACACACACACATATATATATATACACACACACACATGAAGATCTAGAAGAGCCAAAACTAAGCAGTGGCAAAGTTTACAGACTTTGATTCAAAATGGCCTTTTAATCCAGTGATATGGCTTTGTAATTGACAACAACACAAATGACCTTCCAAAATAAAAATGTCCAGTTTTTATTTATTTATTGCACATAGTAATTATGATTAACACATTTATATTTGCATGTTATTATAAGTAAAGAGCACATTAAAATTTCTAGTTCATAAAGTAATATTTTATGAAAAATATTTTCATCCAGATTAGCTAGATTTGATTCAACTGAAATACTGTTTGATTTTGTACTCAGTCAAGCCTGATGCCTGGATTTTATACTGTTTAGGTATAAATATAAATATCCAGAGACCTTCTTTCTAAAAATTCCTGGTTTCAGCTATTGCCCACAGCATAGGTATCTGCTGCCAGGACCATGGGCAACATGCTTTATTTTTTCTCACTTGACTTCTGTTTTATTCCTTTGAGAAATTCAGCCTTGGAAACCAGTTTTAAGAGACTTAGAGATAGCTCAGAGGCAAAAGACAACTGGAAGGGATTTTCAGGGCCAGGTCAAGTATCTGCTTGGCTTGTGAGTTTAGTCTTCCAGGAACAGTCCTCAGTATCTCTTGCCTACAGCCCCCCAGGTCCCACTCAAAGTAATTGATTTCCATCATGCATCCCCTAGACCCACCCAGGACAAGTTCTGAGCTGGGCAAAAATAAACAAATATGTAAAAATAAAAAAATCTATGAACCCAGTGGTAGAAGGCTTTGACTTCTCTGTAGATTCTATCTGGGTTTTTTTTACAGCTAATCTGTAAAGATTTGGGTGAATGTAGTAAAATAGAAAATAGAGGAACTGAGCGACTTTTACATTTTTTCTGTTTTTCAAAGTCAAAGAGCTATGTCAGAGAACTCTAAATCTTTAGGGAACCAGGAATAAGATCATAGAAGAAACATGTTTGTATAATTACACAAGCAGATCATCTCTGTCAACCCTGACTCTATCCCTCCTTCCAACAATCTTTCAGGGTCCACCTTCCCACCTAGAACCATCTTCTTTTTTGGAGGCAGGGAAAGGTAAAGGAAAGGCATTCCTAATGAGGTACCAGGCATTCTTACACCTACCTCTGGATCTGCTGAGCTGCCTCAAGTTCTCTTCCTCCTTTCCCTTCTTCCTTCTTTCTTCTCCTTCAGTTTACTGTTGCAGTCACTACATTTGATCCTAGTATTTTTTCAAGCCAATAAATAAGAGTAGAGAAGAGATGAAACAGTACTTTCCAAGGTGGGTGTGTATGTAGGTGTAGGTACGGATATAAAAATTTCAGGGGATAGGAGGCTTCTTCAAACCCTTGTCTAGTAATACACCCCCTGGCTGGCCTGTTTCCACCCTGAGAATCACAGCACACACAAAAGGCCAGATGTTGGTGATGGGAGCACTGAAGCAGAAAGGAGGTGAGGAGACAAGAGAAGAAACAGAGAAGTAGGAAGAGCAACTGGATTCTGGAAAAATAATTTGCTACACCAAATTAGGGAATAAAATTATAAAATCAAAACTTTTCCCAAGCACCTGATTTCTCTGTAACTCTCTATTATCTGCACACAGAAACACACTCTAAAGTACACAAAAATGAAAGGCGAAGCGGACAACAGCAAACCTAGCAGGGGCTGCAGATTGCTAGCACCTGGGCCAGCAGTCTGGGTAAGGGTTCATAGAATCAAGTGAGAAAGATGTGAGAGGGGTTTCTCTCCTCAGTTCGGTCAACCCTCTTGCTTCCTCTGTTTTATTCCTAAGAATTTCTTAGAAGTGCAGACATGGGCTTGGAAGAAACTCCAAAGGATTTACTCCAAATAAACACAAGAACAATAGTTATAGTATATAAATACTTTTAAGCATCCTCCTATCAATTAGGGCATATGTATATATTATACGTATATAAAATAGAAATATACATACATATGTGTATATCATATATATGTAAAATATAATATACATACATATATGCCCTAATTGATAGGATAATGCTTAAAAGTATTTACATATTTTATATAAAATATATATTTATATTTTACATGTAGATACATATATAATACATTTTTATGTAGTATAAGTGTTTTATATATTTTACATATATTATGTACTAAAAATTTTATATATATAAAAATGCAAATAGGCTTTCCCTCAGGTGAAATTTACCTAGGAACTATAATAGTAAATCACTGGGACTTTGCTCAAGTCACTTTCTCAGATCTTCTAGAAGGCCTGCCTTGAGTGGGCACCATAAAAGATCTGTTTATGGCTCAGGTATTGTTTGATTTTAATAAGGCTTGAAAACTTCAATGTTATTCACTGCAGCTGTCAATCAAGTACTTGTGTAATTAGAGCATATGTGTATATATATATTTATATCTGATATATAGATACATTTTTATGTTTATATACATATATGCCATAATTTTATACATATCTGTGAAATTACATGTTTGCTATACCTACTAGGTACACAGTGGTATAGCAAACACTTGTGGCATAAATCTAACCTTGAGAGGTATGTGTCTGGTATGCAAGAAAAATTAGCCGTCAATTAATTGCAGAATCAATTGAATTAATTAATGCAGAGCATATTTCCATCTAATATTTGGTGAGTGCCTTTGATATGTGTTGCGCTTTCATGAATTCATTAATGAGAAAGTTCTGTTGAGGGATGGGTCAGGTATTGTGTTAGAGATCAGAAAATTAGTGAAATTAATAAGGAAGGCTTCCTGCAGGAGGCAGGTCTTGAGCTGCATTTGAAATGCCAAATGATTCAACAGCTGGCATACTGTGATCTGCAGGAATAAGAAAAAATTAGTACAAAGCAAAGCAAACCTGATTGAAGGAAAATGCAAATTGGCTTTCCCTCAGGTGAAATTTACCTGGTAACTATAATAGTAAATCACTGGGACTTTGCTCAAGTCACTTTCTCAGATCTTTTGGAAGGCCTGCCTCGAGTGGGCACTGTAAAAGATTGGTTTATGGTTCGGGTATTTGTTACATTTTAATAAGGTTTGGAAACTTAGATGTTATTCACTGTAGCCGCCAATCAAGTACTTGTGTAAAAGCAAGACAAACATAACAATAAATGCTATGCACTCCAGTGTGCAGCAACTCTGGCAGGATGTACTTTGAGCTTTATGAATGTATGAGAGTGAATATACAGAAGCTTGGGAAAAGGTCATTGGTATTTTTGGAGCAATAAATCAAGTATGGAAAGATTTGCATTTTGGCTGTATAGCATGCAGGACTGGATTAGAGGGAGAGAATACTTTGAAGTAATATTTCTCTGCTGACTTGTTTTATTAGCTTCTTTTAAACACGTTACATTATTGCTTATAGAATTTCATTTACTCGGATTGGCAGCTTGATAAATACGTCTATTGGCGATGATTTGGATTGCTCTGGGCATTAATATTATTAAAACCTGTCACAAGGAAATGTCTGAAAGATGACTTACTGTAAAGATTGCAGCATGAAATAAATCATCCAGTGGTATTTGTTACCATTTATGGCCTCTTGGAGCTGAGTCAATCCCTTTTTATGTTGCATTATTTTTCAAGTTTTTATAGCCTTACATTATATATTGCTGTCAGAAATGAACAGATGGGGTGTCGAACACAGGCTTTCTGAATAATTCCCACCCTCCAGTTATTGGTATGAAGGACAAGTGCAAAACTGTGTGTTCTTAAGCAAAAGGAAGTGAGAAAGAGGTGGGGAAGCTGCAGTTGAGGAAAGGGATCCCTTTGTCAGATGGTTTAGGCCAATCCCACCAGCTGGTTGGAATCCCTGACTGGCAGTCACCCTGTTTGGGTTTCAAGCAAGAGATAAGGTGGCTGTATCTGACACCAGCAGCCAAAACTTGCAGTTTTCAAATGCATTTTTCCCTGAGTGCTGAGATACCCACCTCCACATTTGGAGGTAAATGTGTCATATCACTTTTTCCTAAAAAGCTGAGAAATATCCAAAACAAAACAAAACCCAGTAGAACAAAAAGAAAGATGCATAGAAAGAATCGAATATTCTTTGAGCAAGTCACTAATACTGCAAACATCCCGTTGTGGGGCAGGAAGGCAGGAAGGATTCTGAGCACTGTGGATTGCTTTGCAGGGCCCTGGGCATCAATATAAAAAATAAAATAAAATAAAAGGAGCACCCTGGAAGTTCTCAACATCTCATAGAGGAGGCAGGAACACAGCGCTCCCAGACTTCCTACACATTGAAGGGCAATGTGCCCTTAGGGGTCATTAGCTGACCCCTCTAACAGGGCCAGGCCACTGCCAAACTTTGCAGGAGCCCTTCTGCAAAGTTCTGAGGCTTTGCAACCATTGGAGGAGGAGAGAAAGTTAACTTACTAAAAGGCCAGCCAACTTGTTTTTTGTTTGTTTTGTTTTGTTTTTGTTTTTGTTTTTGTTTTTGAGACAGGGTCCTGCTCTGTCATCTGGGCTGGTGTGCAGTGGCACCATCATAGCAGGCTCAAGTAATCCTCCCACCTCAGACTCCGGAGTAACTGGTACTACAGTCATGAGCCATCATGCCCAGCTAATTTTTAAAAATTTTGGTAGGGATAAGGTCTCACTGTGTTGCCCAGTCTGGTCTCAAACTCCTGGCCTCAAATGATCCTCCCACCTTGACTTCCCAAAGCACAGGAGTTACAGACCTGAGCCACTTCATCTGGCCAAGCCAACCAACTTTCTAAGAGGAGGGGGCAAATAAGAAATTTTCCTCACCTTGTCTCCACACCCACTACTACGTTCATTCTGAGTAGTTGTGCAAAGTGCCAGCATATTGTAGAGGAACAGATAATAGACACAAAGCCTGAGTGTCTGGAATTCAAATTCATTGCTCACCATCTTGGGACTTTAAGTGAGTCACTTAATTTCTCTTCATTATAAAATGTGGATAAAAATATTTTTTCCTGCCTATCTCATGGTGTTGTTGTGAAAAGTCAAATCTCTCTCTCTCTTTCTCTCTCTCTCACACACATACATTCAAGTTTACTGGCCCCTAAATTTGTCAAAGATAGGTATTTGAGTCACCATGTTACAGCCAGATTCTTACCTTCTCTCCTATAAAGCTCTGCATCTTCAGGAGTTTATCAATCTCTGTTACTCATCTCCTCATCCCCAGATCCCTAAATGTTCAGCCTTTTCTCCACCATCTCTTAAAAGAGCTACCTTCTTAGGAGTGATTTGTAGACAGTCAGCTACAGCCTCCCCCAAAAAAGAGACCCATTCTCTCTTACCACACCTCTTGATTCCCTTGTCTCAATCACTTCTTCTTTTATGTCTTTTCCAAAACGACCTTACATATGAGTTTCTATTTGTCTCATTCGTGTGAGGATGTCATTTGTATAAGTCCATTTAAAAGTCCATATTTATCAGTCACACTAAAACAGGCAGGGCTATAGAGGACAGTTTCTTTCCAGGCAGAGTTCACAGCATTGTTCCTTTACATTTGAGATCTCATTCTGGAGCAGCACAGAAAGTTTTCTGTCCTTCATGGTAAATGTGGCACATATACACCATGGAATATTATGCAGCCATCAAAAACGATGAGTTCGTGTCC
>CAUYLG010037152.1:0-13086 GCA_963573385.1 Cacajao melanocephalus | reverse complement strand
TCTGATAATATTATTCTGGATAGTTTCATCAAAGGTCCACCAATCACTTTCTCTTTCTTTCTTCTTTTTTTTTTTTTTTTGTAATGGAGTCTCACTCTGTTGCCCAGGCTGGAGTGAAATGGTGCAATCATAGCTCACTGCAACCTCAAACTCCCAGGCTCAAGTGATCCTCCTGTCTCAGCCTCCAGAGTAGCTGGGACTGCAGGTATGAACCATGGTGCCTGGCCCTGAAACCTACATTTTAAAATATTTTGCTGCTAACAACTTGCCCTATGACGTTCTTCCCAGGACTGCCCTTGGGCTGGAATACCTGAGAGTTTACATCATTCCTCCCTCCCTCCGTGACCCATGGCCCAGGACTGACCAGGGGTGGTATAGCGGTGAGTCTCCAAACATAGCCTCTAGAGAGCACGCCGCTGATATTCATAGATTTGTATAGTCCCCTCCCGTATTTAATCTGGGCTTGCCTGACTTGCGTTAATTATAAAATATAGTGGAAGAGAAATTGTGCTGTGCTAACCTACCCTGTGTTAGCCTGACAGACTCCGTCTTAACCTCTGCCTCACCCCTCCCGCCATTTCTCCCTTGAGAGCCTGGGTCATGCTACTGTGCTGGGTCATGCCGTGCTGAGAACTATAGAGGCATATAACCATTGTAAACATATCCTGCTTGGCAAGCCCACTTGCTATTGTGAATACCCCTTGATTGATTGTATGGTAAGTACCGAATACCCCCCTTATCATGGGAGCCGCTTGCGCTTGGTATACCCTCCTTAGCAATCAACAATCATGGGAACCTCCTGCCTCCTGGTTACCAGCCTCCTTGTCTAACTTGCTTGTTCCGCGTCTATAAATTCTGCTTCAGCTAGGCTCCCCCTCACCTTTCTTTAGCAAGGTATAAAAAGGAATCAAGCCCCTTCCTCAGGGGCTGAGATATTTTGAGCAGGAAGTGACTCTGGGTTGCTGGCAGTAAAGGACTTTCAATTGGAACTCAGTTAGTGGGGCATTTTCCTTCTAACTTGCTTGGGCATAACAGTGCCAGTTCCAAGCTTAGTCTTTAAAAGACTGGGGCTGGGCATGGTGGCTCACGCCTGTAATCCAAGCACTTTGGAAGGCAAGGCGGGCGGATCACCTGAGGTCAGGAGTTCAAGACCAGCCTGACCAATATGGTGACACCCCATCTTTAAAAAAAGAAAAAAAAAAAGACTGGCAGCTTCTGTCCCCTCCTCTTGGAATACTCACTCTTAGGAACGCTGAGATATCATGCAAATCTAGTTACCCTGATGGAGAGGCCACAGAGGGCCAGCACTGACACTGCATAGAGAATGAGAGAAGTCCAGCTATTCCCACAACACAGCTGGACCCAGCCTTCATGCTATCGGTACCATGGTGCCGTGTTGAGAAATGCTGAGTATATGATGGAATGTATTGTTTGCTAGAAAGAAAGATAGTGGGCACGGTGGCTCATGCCTGTAATCCCAGCACTTTGGGAGGCCGAGGCGGGTGGATCATGAGGTCAGGAGTTCAAGACCAGACTGGCCAACGTGGTGAAACCCCATCCCTATTAAAATATACAAAAATTAGCTGAGCATGGTGGCTCGTGCCTGTAATCCCAGCTACTTGGGAGGCTGAGGTAGGAGAATTGCTTGAACCTGGACCCTGGAGGCGGAGGTTGCAGTGAGCCGAGATCGCACCACTGCACTCCAGCCTGGGCTACAGAGTGAGATTCCATCTCAAAAAAAAAAAAAAAAGGCTACTCTATAGACAAAACAGCCCTGAGGGCTGCTGGTTGCCCACTTTTTTAAAATGAAAGTTGCCAGGGGAAAAAAAAAAAAGGATAGCAAGGGAAACCTAGCTACCCCTCCCCCCCAGTAGAAAACTACCTGGGGCATTCTAAAGTGGCAGGACAATGTATAAATATCATACACCGGTTAAAACAATTATTTAAGCTCAGAACATCTGACCCTGCCCCCGTGGCTCCCTCGTGGAGAACACTTTTTAGTTTGTCTGTGATCAGTGGTAAGTGAGCACCAGCTGCCTACTTGGCATATTTTGTTATGAGAAAGTACCAAACACCTGCTTGTTAATAATGAGCACCTGTTCAGAGAGAATAAATGCGTGGATCAGCGTCTGCGCGAGCTCTTAGCCCAGAATGCTGTCAGTCCCTGGGGCTCTCAGTTCAGAAGGCTGTTGGCTTCCCCCGTAGACCCACTTTGCTGTTTTATCTTTGTGTCTGCTTCTCAATTCCTTCAGTGCCACCTGGGTGGGGGGGTCTCTACAGGCAAGCTGGACTCGGTAGTGCCACACACATCTGAGTGCACCATCTTGGATGTGCCAGCCCAGTTGGGCCCTGAGATGACTGCCGTTCTAGCCAACATCACATGGGACTGAAGAACCACCCTGCTGAGCCTAGTCCACCTGTGCATTTGTGAGCAAACACAGAGTTACTGTTTTACAACTCTTAGGTTTTGGGGTAGTGTGGGTTTTTGTTGCTTGTTTAGAGATGGAGTATCGCTCTGTTGCCAGGCTGGAGTGAAGTGTCATGATCTCAGTTCACTGCAACCTCTGCCTCCTGGTTTCAAGCAACTCTACTGCCTTGATCTCTCAAATTACAGGCTCTCGCCACCACGCCGACCGGCTAACTTTTTTTGTAGTTTTGGTAGAGACAGAGTTTCACCATGTTGGCCAGGCTGGTCTCAAACTCCTGGCCTCAAGTGATCTGCCTGCCTTGGCTTCTCCAAGTGCTGGAATTACAGGTGTGAGCCACTGAGCCTGGTCTGGGGGTGGTTTGTTGTTAGGCTATAATAAGCTCAAATAGGAAGATACAAAGGCTCAGTTCTGTGTGTCCCAAGATGGGAAAGACTCCACAACTTAATTTGTGCTCTGGAGCTCCCCAAAAGATTAGGCTGAGGTTGAAACCTCACTTGAAGTCACCTCTTGCTCCTCTTACCCTTTGCTGTCCTGTTTTCCCCACTCTTCTACTGGTTTCTCCTGGGAACACTTTTTTGTTGTTGTTGTTGTTGTTGTTGTTTGTTGAGATGGAGTTTTGCTCCTGTTGCCCAGGCTGGAGTGCAGTGGAACAATCTTGGCTCACTGCAACCTCCGTGTCCCAGGTTCAAGTGATTCTCCTGCCTCAGCCTCCCAAGTAGCTGGGATTCCAGGCATGCACCACCATGCCCAGCTAATTTTTTTTTTTCTGTAATTTTGGTAGAGACGGGGTTTCACCATATTGGCCAGCTGCTCTCAAACTCCTGACCTCAGGTGATCCACCCACCTCAGGCTCCCAAAGTGCTGGGATTATAGGCATGAGCCACTGCACCGGCTGGAATACTTTTTTTTTTTTTTTTGAGATGGGGTGTCACCATGTTGGCCAGGCTGGTCTCGAACTCCTAACCTCAAGTGATCCACCCATCTCGGCCTCCCAAAGTGCTGGGATTACAGGCATGAGCCACCGCAGCTGGCCACTTTTGTTTTTGTTTTTTTTTTTTTTAAGATGGAGTGTTTTTTTTTTTTTCTTTCTTTTTTAAAGATGGTTTCACCATGTTGGTCAGGCTAGTCTTGAACTCCCGACCTCAGGTGATCCGCCCGCCTTGGCCTCCAAAGTGCTTGGATTACAGGCATGAGCCACCGCGCCGGGCCTAAGATGGAGTCTTGCTCTGTCACCAGGCTGGAGTGCAGTGGCACAATCTTGGCTCACTGCAACCTCCGCCTCCCAGGTTCAAGTGATTCTCCTGCCTCAGCCTCCTGAGTAGCTGGGACTACAGGTGCGTGCCACCATGCTGAGCTAATTTTTGTAATTTTAGTAGAGATGGGGTTTCACCATGCTGACAAGGATGGTCTCGATCTCTTGACCTTGTGATCCACCCCCTCAGCCTCCCAAAGTGCTGGGATTAGAGGCATGAGCCACCACACCCAGCTGAACACTTCTTTAATAAATCATTGGCATTTATATCTTGCCTCAGGCTCTGCTTCCAGGAGAAGCTGATCTTAGACCAGTTGTTTCTAATATTTTCATCTGCAATCAGAACCCTAGGGGGTCAAGTTCTTGCTCCCCATTTTCCCCCTCCACTCTTTCTTGCTCCTCTCCTGTATCCAAAAGGCATAACCACTTTCCAGGCCCCCCAGACAATAGGCAGCCATCTACTGGGGGTGGGGACGTGTAAAAACATCCATGAGGTCTCTGAAAGAAGCAGCAAGCAGCTTGTTTGCCGTGGCCAGCAGCAAAAGAAGCCCCCCAACTGTACAACCCTGGAGGGGGATCGCAAGGAGGCCAGGTAGGCAAAGTTCAGGCAGTTGCGGTCAGCAACACTTGAGGAGGCAGGTGGGGTGGGAGGTTGTCTCCAATCCTGTGTCTGCGGTAGGAGGGGCTCTGCTGGTCCTTCTGTCTCCTCCCCCAGGGAGCTTCTCTCCACCCCCACCAGTTCTCTGTCTCTGGAAACCCCCGAATCCATCACCACGGGTCCTCCAGCAGGTCCCACAGCCGGCTGCTGCCGGAGTCGGATAAGTCAGCAGAGAAGATGCTGGGGGCTGGGGGGCCAGAACCCAGGGGAGGACCCCCACTCAGGGCCTCCAGCCAGTCCAGGGAGTCCGTGGGGTCCCTGGGAGAGGGGGAGGAGGAGTTCGTAGGGGACGGGAGTGAAGAGGAGAAAACAGATGAGAGGCCCTCTGAGTCCGGGGAGGGGGACAGCACGTCGAAGGAGCCAGGGAAGTCCAAGGGGATGGGAGGCAGGGGGTCTGCGGGATAAAGAATGATACATGAGCTTGGAAAGTCAGGGATCCGGGCCAGCCCCCCATACCCCATTTCTAGGAGTTCAGCTCCCCGGCCCACGCCTCCCGCGGACGCAGGAGTCCAGAACTTCAAGGCCCATCTCCCCTAAATATAGGAGTTCGGATCATACCAACAGGCTCCACCTGATCCTCCAGGATGTCATCAATGCCCCGGTTCGGAAGCAACTGCGGATGGGGAAATTCGGCATGAACTCGGGACTCTGACCTGGGCTTGACTGGAGACCCCTAGCACCCTCTTACCTGCGCCCTCCGGATCGCTTCCTGCAGCTGCTCCTCCAGAGTCAGAGCCAAGGAGGCCGGCGCGGAGGAAGGGGTCAGGGTTGGAGCTGCAGCCAGAGCGGTAGTTGGAGCCGGAGCCATCCCCGGGGTATCCGCGGCACGTGGAAGAGATGGCAGGTGAGATTCTGCGCTGGGCTTGACCTAGAACCGCCAAGAGGACGAGCTCCCGCAAGCCACGCCCACCGGGCGCAACCCCACCCACTCGCAACGTGTGGCTCCGCCCCTTAGTCTTGTCGCGGCCTCTCGCTCTTCAACCCCTCCTTTGGCCTCGCCCCCTATTCTTTCATTGTCTCCTCTTCCCTGAAGATCCGCCTTCTGTTGCTCTGAACCACGCCCCCTCGCCTTCAAGGCTTCCCACCGCTAGGCCACGCCCCCACACTTCATTGGCTAGTTTTTCTACTCCCCGCCCTGTCCCACTTTGCTTTGTCTTCATTGGTCCACACACGCATAGCCCCGCCCTCACCGAGCTCGGCCGCCGGGCGGCTGCCAGGGCCTTGGGCCTGAGGCGCGGCCAGGGAGCACCCGCGGGACTGTCCTCGCGCCGCGGCTTCGGCCGCTCGCGGAGCTTGGCGCCGCCGCGCATGCGCTCCAGGAGCATAGACTTGGTCCCCGACACTGGGAGGCCCCGCAGGCGCAGCTGCTGCCGGAGCTCTGAGACCTGGGGAGGAGGGGTGGGGAGAGGCGAGGCGGTGCTGGGCGAACTCCGGGGCGCAGGCGGGAGCCGGGACGGGATGTTTGGAAACAGAAAGGAGGCACTGAGGGTCTGGGGGGTCTGGACTCCTGGGACCCTAAAACGGGATGAGACTAGGTACTCGATCTCCTGGATTTCCAGGGGGCAGAGGCTGCAGGGTTGGATTTCTGGGATCCCACCGAGGGAGAGAAGCAGCCTCGAAAGTTAAACCCCAAACTCACCGTCAGCTCCTCCAGTTTAAGGGTCTGGAGTTCCAACTTGTGTGGAGGGGACGAGGGTCTGGGGACTCCTGGTGGGCGGGGAGTGAGGGGAGTGGGCTTCATCCTGGCGGTAATCGTGACGGGTGAGCAAAGGTTAGAGGGGCAGGGGGTGGGGAGGCGTTCTAGGGTCCTCAAACCCAAAGGTTAGGGGGCTGGGGAAGATGAAGAAAAGTGGGGGCTCAGAATTCTGGGTATCCGAGGATGTAAACATGGGGCTAGATTTCTGTGCACAGGGGAGAAGAAACTGGGGGCTCAGACTCGGGTCTTAAGGGCGAGGGGCTGGGATCCTGTATTCTTAAACCCTGGGGGAGGAGGGGTGTTTGGGGCCTGACTCCCCTGGTCTTGGATTCTAGGTTTGAGGCAGGAGGATGCTGGGACCTAGATTTCTGGGTCCCAGGAGGAGAGAAATGGGTGTCATACCTAGGATGTGGCTGCTGTGAGTCTGTCCCTTCCCACAGAGGTGGCCCCGGAGGACCCAGGGCGGACCCCTCGGCTTGGGGGCCAGCCCTGGCTCCCTGTCTGGGCTCTGGGGGCATGTACTGGTGGTATGTCAAGTTCCCCGTGGGCTTGGACTCCCTCCACCGTTGGGAGGTCTTGGGAGACTCCTGAAAGAGCAGGTATGATGTGCTGGGCCTCAGTGGGTCTCCGGGCTTCCTGCCCCCACCCCCCCGCCCTGGGGCTACATGCCAAGTACCTCGGTGCCCCCAAAGAAGAGCAAAAACGGCAGCAGTAGCAAGGGGAACAGAGGGACCTCTCCCTCCAGTCCAGACTCACCTTCTTCGCGGTCCTCCAAGGAGGGCAGTATTCGGGCGCGGGGAGCAGGACCCCAGGGCTGAAGAGGAAAGGGGCCGTGCCCGAGGGCAAGGCCGGGGCTAGAGCAGGGCTGGAGGCTGAGATCCACGGGTCGGGATCCGAGACTGGAGAGACGGGTGAAGGACCCTGAGAGGCCCGTAGGCAGCCATCCAGGATGGGAGGAGCAGGGCTGTGTGGAAAGCGGGGCCCCAGGGTGCAGGAGGGCAGGCCAGGGAGCAAGACCTGAGTGCTGGGAGTTGGGGGCCAGGACCGCTAGATCTGAGGATGGAGGTGTAGGGGCCCCGGCTGTTACATTCTCAAGTTAAGCAGGAATTTTCTATCACAAAGGGGTGTGGTAGCCGAGGGGTTTTGCTAGGACAGGGGTGGGGCCTGCAGGCCTGGTTATTGGAGAGAGGGAGAAGCTGAAAGCTACATTCAGGCCAGGCGCGGTGGCTCATGCTTATAATCCCAGTACTTTGGGAGGCTGAGGCCGGTGGATCACTTGCGGTCAGGAGTTCGAGACCAGCCTGGCCAACATGGTGAAACCCGGTCTCTACTAAAAATAAGAAAATTAGCCTGGTGTGGTGGCAGGCACCTGTAATCCCAGCTACTCAAGAGGAGGCTGAGGCAGGATAATCGCTTGAACCTGAGAAGGGGAGGTTGCAGTGAGCTGAAAAAAAGCCACTGTACTCCATCTCAGCTTCTCATGTATACCAAATGTGGAGACTGGGATGCCTGTCTTCTCTAAATCTTCTCTAAAGAAGCAGGATCCAAACTCATGTGTCTCATTGGGGTGGAGAATCGGGATGCAGAGCTCCTAGGGGTGGGGGTGGCCAGGGACCTGGACCCCTGGATCCTTGCAAAGGACTGGATGGGGTTTTTTTGGTTTCTCCCAGGGGATAGGGACTGAGCTGCAGTAACCAATGAGGGAGATCTGGCAGCTGTATTCCAAGATATCCCTGTGAAGGGGGATCACCATCCCCTCCCTTTAAGGGCCCACACTTACTCTGCTCCTGATTCCGTCTATGCATCCGAAGCTGGAGGACTGTGGAGGGAGGAGGGAGGTGGAAGGTGGGAGGAGGAAGGCGGGAAGGGAGTGTCCAGGAGCCTGGCCTTGGCAGGGAGGTGGGAGCTGCAGTTGTTGGCGGGACACGAGTGCCCAGCCCCCTTACACAGTCCTTGCAATCGGGTGGGCGGGCAGCACGCTCCCTTCCTTGGGCCTCCCGCTTGCTCTCTGCCAGCACAGTACCTCGGGCCAGCACCACTCTGGGGCTATGAGCCCGCCAGCATGCAGGCAGGCGGCAGCCCTGCCCCCCGCTCCACCTGCCCCCTCCACGAGCAAGTGTGTGCCCACCCCACCCCCTGCGCAATTGCCATCTTGGCAACCTGGCCCCTTTGCACCTCGCCTCCCCTTACCTATGCAGTCCTGCTACTTTCTGCCCTATCGGGGCCTTCCCACAGTCAACACTCTCCGAATGTCCACATTTTAAATATCCATCTCTCTGGGCTCTAGTTTGGCACACATGCCATTTTTCTGGCGCCAGGCTGGAGGGCAATGGCACGATCTCGGCTCACTGCAACCTCCGCCTCCTGAGTTGAAGCGATTCTCCTGCCTCAGCCTGCTGAGTAGCTGGGACTACAGGTGCACGACACCACACCCAGCTAATTTTTTTCTGTGTTTTTAGTAGAGACAGGGTTTCAAGATGTTGGGCGGGATAGTCTTGATCTTTTGATTTGTAATCCACCAGCCTCGTCCTCCCAAGGTGCTGGAATTATAGGCGTGAGCCACCATGCCTGGCCAGCTTCTATGTTAACACTTTTTCCCTTTTTTAAAATGTTTTATTTTTTCTAGAGACAGGGTCTCGCTCTGTAGCCCAGGCTGGAGAGCACTGGCACATTCATAGCTCACTGCAGCTTTGAACTCCTGGGTTCAACCCATCCTCCCAACTTTCTCTTGAGTCCCTGGGACTGCAAGCATGTACCACCACACCTAGCTAAATTGTTTTGTTTTGATTTTTTTTTTTGTAGAGACAGGGTCTTGCTGCTGTGTCGCCCAGGATGAATGTCAACTATCTTTTTTTTTTTTGAGACAGAGTCTCACTCTGCCACCCAGGCTGGAGTGCAATGTCATGATCTCAGCTCGCTGCAACCTCCACCTCCCGGGTTCAAGTGATTCTCCTGCCTCGGCATCCCAAGTGGCTGGGATTACAGGTGCCTGTCACCACACCCTGCTAATTTTTTTTCTTTTTTTGAGACTCAGTCTTGCTGTGTCACACAGGCTGGAGTGCAATGGTGCAGTCTCGGCTCACTACAACCTCTGACCCTCGGGTTCAAGCAATTCTCTTGCTGCAGCTTCCTGAGTAGCTGGGGCTATAGGCACGCACCACCACGCCCAGCTAATTTTTTGTACTTTAGTAGAGACAGAGTTTCACCATGTTGCCTAGGCTGGTCTTGAACTCCTGAGCTCAGGCAATTCGCCCACCTCGGCCTCCTAAAGTGCTTGGATTACAGATATGAGCCACTAAACCCAGCGTAAATTTTTTGTATTTTTAGTAGAGATGGTGTTTTGTCATATTGGAGAGGCTGGTCTTGAACTCCTGACCTCAGGTGATGCACCTGCCTTGGCCTCCCAAAATGCTGGGATTACAGGCATGAGCCACTATGCCCAGCCGGGATGGATTTTAACCATCTTATTGTGCACTCAGAGTTTGTCCCCCAGTTTGGGAGCAAGGATCTCTCTGCACATTTCTGCCCTTCTCTTGACATATGCACTTGTGTGTGTGCGTGTGTGTGTGCGAGAGACAGTCTCACCCTGTCGCCCAAGCTGGAGTGCAATGGCACAATCTCGGCTCACTGCAACTTCCGCTTCCTGGGTTCAAGTGATTCTCCTGCCTCAGCCTCCCAAGTAGCTGGGATTACAGACCCTGGTCACCGTGCCCAGCTAATTTTTTGTATCTTTGGTAGAGAGGTTTCACCATGTTGGCCAGCCTGGTCTCGAACTCCTGACCTCGTGATCTGCCCAGTTTGGCCTCCCAAAGTGCTAGGATTACAAGAGTGAGTCACGGCGCCTGGCCTGGACATAGGCAGCTTTTTGCACACTCCTTGCTCTTTGGTGTCTTTGCACCCATCCAACCACACAGGCATACTCATTTGCACACTCATGTACCCTTTTCTTTCTCAGGAACTGACCTCTAGTTCAAAACACTTGCACACTTTTTGCCTGCCCTGGGACCAAAAACAAGACCTTTGACACTTCGACTGCTTGACAGCTCATTGTCCCCTCACCCAAACTCCCACACTGTTCATCTGAAGTCCCTCCTCTGCTCTTCAGCCTCTGCACATGCGCCAGTGTAAGCCCTCGTTGTTCTGCAGTCCTTGAACCCTCTGCACGCCCACCCCTGGCCGCCAATCCCTATTGCTCCCGGGAGCGTGGCACTCGCCATTGGCACACTCTTTGATCCACCACAGCTCAACCCCTGTGATGGGGCCTCCTTTATGCAAAGTGACCTTTTGCGCACAAAAAAACACATGCCTCATGGGTACCGCCACCCCTCCCACCCCAGAGGACAGCATTCTCAGGGTCCCATCCCCCACAAGTGAAGAGAGCCCTCTCTCACCAGATCGGAACTTGGAGCGAATGAATTGGGAACGCTGGGAGGAAGCTGCCAGGGTCATTGCCAAGGCCGTGATGGGGACCTGGACAGAGATGGGGGAGGGCAGGGGCCCCACAGAGGGCAGGCTCAGAGTGGAGGTCAGGAGGCTGTCCCTGTGAGTGAGTTCAGCAGGGAAAGGGCCCAAGGGAGGTGGGATAGGAGTAGCCTTGGGTCATAACTTCTGGAGCCCAGGGGCTGCAGAGGCATGGGCTTCGGACTTGACCCCTTATTCTGAGGGAGGAGGAAGCTGGGGATCCAGAATCCTGGTCTGAGAGACAGGGGCTGAGGGCCTCAACTCCTGAATCCTGGGAGGGGAGGGACCTGCTATCTGGGACTCCTGGGTCCTGAGGAGGAGGGCATCCTGCGTGGGGACCCGTGCATCTAGGAAAGCAAAGAAGCAGCAGGGCTGGACTCCCGAATCTTGAAGGAGAAGGAGGTTAAGGGCTGGAACCCAATATTCTATGGAGACAGGAATCCAAGATCCTGGGTGGAGAGGGGAACGGGGCCCTGACGGGAACAGAAGGGTCCCTGTGACCTGCATTTGAGAAGGAGTGGGGTGTCGGCCACCGGGGTGTCTGGGGAAGGGACTGGGACCAGATAGGGGACAGAAGAGGAGTGTGCCCCCCGTCCACCCCAGGGGGTTCTCACCAGATGGGCTCGGCGAAGCTGTGCTCTGGGGCAGATTGAGTCTAGAGGCCGAGGCTGAACACCCCAGGCTCCGCCCACTAGCCTGGGACCGCCTCTGACCCACCTTCCTTGGGTGTGCCGGGAGCCCCGCTGGGGACCCTCAGAAGGGGGGGGAAGAACACGCTGGGAGGGCCTGGGAGGGCCTGTTGGGGGGGATGCTGGGAGGTGGAAGGGGGGGTTCACCGGCTCGCTCCTGCTGCGCGTTCTGGGGCTGTGGGATCGGGTGGAGCGGCGGCAGGACTGACAGAAGCAGGTGCCCGCAGAGGGGCGCCGGGTGAGCAGCAGCAGCAGGTGGTCGTGTCCCAGCCCTGCCGGCAGGTGCCACCTGTTGCCTACATTTTCCCTGACGCAGCAACAGGAGTCAAGTTCAGAGGAGTGAAAAGTTCAAACTGGGGGCCCCAGATTCCTGGATCCAAGAAAGGAGAGGGAGGGGGACTTGGACTCCAGGGTTTGAAGAAAAAGAGGCAGGAGCCTGGACTCTGGGGGTGCTGGGAACAAGGACAGAGGTGTTGGGATTGGCGGTGTGCTCGGCAGGTAGACAGGTCTAGAAGGGGCTGGGGACTCAGATTCCTGGGTCTAAGGGAGGAGGGGGCTGGAATATGGATTTGTGGAGGGTCAAAGGGAGATCGCTCGTTCCCAATGGCAGGCCTGAGGGCCTAGTAAGCGGCAGAGCAAGCTTAGTGTTCTGAGGGGTGGGGGAGGCTCCAGTGCTCGTGGCTTGGATTACATACAAAAGGGCGAGCCAAGGCCGTGGCTATAAATACCTCCTCGGACTCGCCGGGGGCCCAGATAAGAGCCGTGCAACTTATTCCGCAGAAGAGTCGTCATCGGTCGTCTTAACAATCGAGGCGCGGCCGATACCACAACTACCTTTATTGTTTTTTGGTATTCACATCCTAACCCCAAGCTCCCACCGTCTCATCCGCTACTGCCCGAAAACTCAAGCTCCCAGCAGTCCACGCGAGTTAAAAACTACAACTCCCAGGAAGCTCTGCGCTCAGACGGGCTTGCAGGAGGAGGAGCTCGTGCCCTTTCAACGTGCGCGCGCGCGTTTGCTATTAGTTTTCAAGGAGACGTGACCACCGGAGGCCCGTGGCGATAATTGGCTGGCAGCTCCTGCTGCTCAAGGTCCCAGAGAAGGCGACGGAGCCGGCGCAGTTCCCGGTGCAAGGCGTCGTCCGTCACTGGACCAGTAAGGCGCAGGCGCGAGCTCCCTAGGGGCAGGATGAGGGGCGGGTGCGAGGAGAAGCTTTCGAAGATATCCCCTGTGAGGCCGAAGACGATGGAGTTAGTCTGAAAGTGGGTGTTAGGTGGATGCGCCACTCCCAAAGGAAACGAAAACTTCAAATCCCAACAACTCCCAGGGCAGGGTCCGTTCACACGCGACTCTCTGAGCCCCCGGGCATGATGGGAGTTGTAGTTCAGCCGATAGAAGGCCACCGTTGCCTGTGAAACAGCTACCCAGATCTCTGAGAAAGGGCTGGAATTTACCTTACAGATTCTTAACGTTGGAGGGGTCGGACACCTGGACTCCTAGGGTTGGTGGGTGGGTGGCTGATGGAGGGAAGGGACAAGGGATTGGAACCCCTGAGAGTAAAGGGAGCTGGGGACTTGACCTCCTGTACCTTGAGGAGGAAAGGGGCAGGTCCTGCACTTATGTCCGGGAGAAGAGGGACAGGGGTCCAGAATCTGGGATTAGGAGGAGACAGGGACTCTGGACTCCTAGGCCTGAGAAAAGAGGAGCGCTGACGACGGGGGGGGGGGGGGGGGCGGGGGGGGGGGGGGGCGGGGCGCGCGCCGTGGGGCGCCCGCGGCGCGGCCCCGCCCGGGGGGGCCGGGGGCGGGGGCGCCCGTGTGCCTGGGCTCGGGCGGGGGCGGTGCAGGGGGGGGTGGCGGCGGGGGCGGCGGCGCAGCGGGGGCCGGGGGGGGGGGGGGGG